>MDKJ01161206.1:0-18041 GCA_005239525.1 Nicotiana knightiana | reverse complement strand
TAAAGCACATAAAATGCGAGGTATATAATGCTTAAAATCACGAATTCTAGCCACACATCAAGAGAAAGTGGGTTAATATGGACCCAGGTAAAGCTAGTAGCTTAGTTAGGTGCGAGCAAGTTAAACTTGATGCTTGTGGATGGATTTAATTATGATTATGGGCTTCATGTGAGGCAGATATGTTCATTTCAGTATAGCGCTCCTCAAGGAGGGGTGTTGGGATATCAGGTGTTGTTTCATCTTCGTCAAATTCATGCGACATTGTGATTTGTGCCGTGTGAGTTGTGAATCGGCTTGCTAATTTCCTAGGTGTTGAGGTCCCGCATAGCAAGGATGTTATGTGAGCAGGATAGCTCTTGAGATCTAGAGTGTGTATATATATCGCACCTCAGTTGTGCTTGAGTTTTGTAGCATGCGGATTTATCAGTCTCCCCATGATGGTATTATGCGCTTAGCGTGTTTGTGATCGATATTCAGTAATTTGTGATAGTGAGCAAATCAGCTCCGTATATATATCTTCTTATGTAAATTTTATGTGTGGATCAAGTGGCACGTCGCCAGGGGTATATTATTTGGATCGGGTTGCACGCCGCAACAGTGTGATGATGATAAGGGTTAATATATATTGATTTTTCTTATGTTTTACTTCCTATTTTCTGAGAAAAGTTCTATTAGTTGCGTGAGTTGAATTGTCCCTTCCTGAGTCATTCCTTATCTATCATGTTTGAGTTATGGCCTATTGGCGCGATGTGGTATCATGTGAGGTTGTTGGTCATGTTTGGGGTGATTTGTTGTCTGAGCAGTTCATACTGGGTGAGACGAGATTATCGGATCAGGGATCAGTGCGATAAGGTTATGTGAAGTGTATATTAAAGAACAAATACCATTATTCAGGTTCATAACGAAGTGGTGATTTTAGTCAAGATGAGGTATTCAATGATTTTTCAACTCTGAACTTGGGTTTGAATTTCTACATATCTCCTCTGTTGTGGTAGTATCGCCAGCATTATACTAGGATGCATGTATATTTGTTATGAGGTGCATCGGGAGCACCAGATTCATGAAATTTTGGCTATTGAGGTTCAGGGAGTGCCATTGTGGTCAGAGGATGAGTTATGCGGTGCATGGTGCTGATTCAACAAAGGTATATAGTCATGTTCTGTTATATTGTGTGGTAGTTGATACGGTGTTTATATCTTACAAGTAGGCCTGACAGAGAATTTCAAGTGTTGGAACTAGATTCTGGACTTATTATATGGATAAAAGAAGAAATCTTCAGATTTGATCAAGCTAAGGTGCTCAACTGGGTTGTGGTAGCATGGACAGGTGCACGAGGTGTTAAACAGTGATTTCAGATAACTCCAGAGCAGTTCTTGGCACGTTCGAGGACGAACGTCGGTTTAAGTGGGGGAGAATGTAACGACCCGACCGGTCGTTTTGAGATCTAGCGTGTCGTTCAGCGGTTTGAAATCGTGAGCAGCTCCATTTTAGGTATTATGACTCGTAGGCATGGTCGGAATTGAACTTCGGGAAGTTTAGAGTTGATTTGGAAAGAAAATTCTCATTTCAGAAGCCTTAAGTTGGAATAATCAACTAAGATTGGAATTTTGAGTAAACGACCTCCGAATCGGGATTTGAAGGTTCCAGCAGGTTTGTATGATGATTTCGGACTTGGGCGTATGTCCGAATCGGGTTCTGGATAACCCGGGAGCATTTCGGCGTATACTGTGGAAGTCAACATTTTTGAAGTAATTTCCGAAGTTTGGCTTGAAGCGCATTTCGGTGATAGTGATGTCCGTTTGGGATTCCGAGTCTGGGAATAGCTTTGTATGGTGATTCTAGAGTTGGGACCACAATCGGAAGCGAATTCGGATGTCCGGAGGTCATTTTTAAGTCATTCGGCTAAAGATAGAAATTTGAAGGTTTTTAAGAAATCCGACCGGAAGTGGAAATTTTGATATCAGGGTCGAAATGCGATTACGAAAGTTGGAGCAGGTACGTAATGTAGAATATGACTTGTGTGCAAAATATGAGGTCAATCAGACGTGATTTGATAGGTTTCGACGTCAGATGTTGAAGTTGGAATTTCTAAGTTCATAAAGTTTGATTTTTAGTGTGATTCATAATTTCGGTGTTGTTTGATGTGATTTTGAGGCTCGACTAAGTTCGAATGAGGTTATGGGGATGAGTCGTGTGGTTGGACGGGGTCCCGGGGGCCTCGGGTGTGTTTCAGGGTGGTTTTGAACCATTTTTTCTCTGTTTTGCTGCTGCTGCTGTCTTCTGTTGTATCTGGTGTGCTATGCGATCGCGGTCCCTTATGTGTGATCGCAATGAAGGAATTTTGAGGGGCTGCAATTTTTCCTTGTGCGATCACAGTGGTAGTTGTGCGATCGCACAGAAGGAAAAATTGAGGCTGCAGGGAATTGCCCTGTGCGACCGCAGGGGTTGTGGTGCGATCGCAAAAGGGTGCGTTTGGGGCATCTGGGACTTAGCCTGTGCAAAAGCGGGAGAGTTGATGCGAACGCACAGGGTGTTCTGGGAGGCCTCTAGGATTTTTCTTGTGCGATCGCGGGTGACGTTGTGCGATCGCACAGAAGGATTCCTGGGCAGTGTATCATTTTTAAACGGGTTTTTGGCTCATTTCTTCTATTTTTCATCTTGGCATGGCGATTTTGGGAGGCTTCAAAGGGGGATTTTAATCATTCATTACAAGGTAAGTAAATTTCTCCCATTTTTAAGATTTATACAAGTTATATGCATGGATTAAACATGAAATTTTGGGAAAATTTGGAAAATTTTGAAGAAACCTAGAAAATGGTAATTTGGATTTTAGCCATGAATTTGAGCATGGAATTTAGAGTAAATCGTTTATTTGAGTTAGTAAGGCTATGGGTAGAATATATCTTCGAGAAATTTCGGATTCTGGGCACGTGGGACCGAGGGCATTTTGATCATTTCACTGAGCGGAGTTGAGAGATTATATAATTTGGAATTTTTGCAAGTATTAGAATATATTTTCATTGGTTTGTCGTTGTTTGGATAGTTTCGGAGCGTTGTGCAACGATTTGAGTCACCGGAAGGGCTTGGAGGCCGGTTATGGAATTTTGGAGCTAGGTAAGTCTCCTTTCTAACTTTGTGAGGGGAAATTGTCCCCTAGGTGAATTAATTAAGTATGTGCTATTATCTTCGGGGGCTACGTACGCACGAGCTGACGGAAATCTGTGTGTAGCTACTATTATGCCATGTCCGAGTAGTCTAGGACCCACTAGCATGCTTTACGTGTTGTACCTGTAATCCTGCCTGTAATATTAAATTGCTAATATAATCGAAATCATAATTGAATATCTGAAGAAGACTAGAGTTCATTTTCTTAATCATCTAGAAAAAGAATTGAATCCTCTGTGGATAATTGTATACCAGGTAGGGTTATATTATGGAATATCATTAAACTTGAAAAATGAGTTTCAAAACAAAGATTTAAAAATATAGCTCATGTTCCTTTAAGAAGAATTTTACCACTTTCCTGAGAAAACTGCTTTCTTGATTAAAACACGGATTTATTATATGGATATTTGTACATATGAGCACCTGAGTCGCTGTATGATTCGCGAGCAGGCTAGCCTTATTATTTGTATGTATAATCGCATCGCATGATCAATTCGCGAGCGGGGTAGATAGATGCATCTATGGTTCGAGCCGTTCGACCCTCGGCAGTGCACAATTTATTATTGTTGGTCCGCGTCGTTCGACCCTCGGCATTGCTTGCGCATGATATTTACTGCTAGTTGCTATGATTTTTGCCTGATTACTGGCCTGAAATATTAAGTTGTCAATTGAAATGACAGAGATTTAAAGTTATTAAAATGATTTTGGAAGAAATTGTTCCTTCCCGTCGATTAATTGTTATTTGATTAAATCACCCATGTTGATTAATTGTTATTAATATGACGAAGATATAAAGTGTTAAACGTGAACATAGTTGATAATATTTATTCTTGATTTTAATAAATTGCTTATGATAATCTTGCTTAGTGTCGCACTTAAATATTCTAATTGACTATTAGCAAGTGTCTAATTTGACCCCTCGTCACTACCTCTCTGGGGTTAGGCAGGCGTCTTACTCAGTACACATTATTTTTGTACTCATGCTACACTTGCTGTGCATTTTATTGCACAGTTACTTTCATAGCAATGTAGAGGATTCAGAGACTTAGGCGAGCTGCATCATCCGGAGGCAATCCGCAGCTGACAGAGTCTCCCTCGTACTGTATTTATTTTTATTTTAAATTTCCTTGTCCAATTTGTATTTCGGACAGGCTTTGTGATGATTGTATAAATTCTTAGAAACTGCTCATGTACTTGTGACACCGGATTTTGGGGTGTGTTGGGATATATGTACTAAAAGTGTAGTATTCAAACTGTTGTTTTGATTAACAGATTTTATTTGGTTAATATGTATAAAGTGAAAGCAAATGTTTTTCATAAATATTAAAATCGAAAATTTATTTCAATTAATTAATGATTGGCTTGCCTGACAATGATGTCCAGCGCCATCACGACCTTAGGGATTTTGGGTCGTGATAATATATATATATATATATATATATATATATATATATATATATATATATATATATATATATATATATATATATATATATATATATATGTGTGTGTGTGTGTGTGTGTGTGTGTGTGTGTGTGTGTGTGTGTGTGTGTGTGTTTATGGCTAGAAACTAGGAGATATAACTTGACTATGATATGATTTCTATCTTTATGAATTTCTGTATGTTTATCATGTGAATTGATAAGAAACATGTGAAGCTTGAGATTGGAAGTAAAGATTAGCTTAAGTCACTTCTATGGTATTGTGTTGCCATCGAGGGGTGTTGTAAGCCAAATATAACTTGGATTTTGACTCGTATCCACTGTAGGAGGTAATTATAATGTGTTCTTGCATGTTGTTAAGGTTATCTTGATGTTGATTAAGTTAATTGGATGGACTAGACATGAACTAGTGAATAAAATTTCTAATTGACGATAGTTGGAGTTGCGGATTGTTTTCATTTTTATAAACATGTGGTATAAGGCTGGAATTAATGATCAATAAATTTATTATCATGTTAATGATACTGTTAAGTTAAATTAAGAAGTCTATAAAGGGTGATACGGGGTATATGGGTTCCAATCGGAGCTTGCCACTCGTCGTGAAATAGTTCTGACTTGTTGTTGTTATATGGTGTCTTATTATTGATACTTATATGTTTTTGGATTGCTCTGGTTGTTATTGTTGGTATATGGTATTGGAGGAGGCTCTTGTTACAGGGGAGAGTCTGCGAATTTATAAGCTACTAGATTAAGTTACAAACTTAGCCTTTACTCATCACTAATTTTGAATTTTATGCCATGGTAGATTGAGTTGACTTGTTTGAAGAGTTTCCTGGAAGGTATTAAGGACTCAACAGGGTCAAGGTATGTTAAGGCTATCCCTTCTTTCCTTTTTTGCATGATCCATATGATACAAAAGAAACGAGTAAATGTGTGACTTTCACAAATGACTCTATTCTTAGAAGTTGTTACGCCCCACAATATTACGTCGATATTACGCTTCGCACTATTAAATTACAACGATGTTGCTCCCTGTAGTATTGTACGTTAAATTTGTCGTAAGGTAATTGACATCAGTCCAAGAAAAATATTATTTGGAGATTATATGGATTATGCTATTTCAAACAAGTGATGAGTAAATTCATGAAGGTGAGAGAGTAAGTAAATCGAAGGAAATGAATTTTGTTTAAGTTTATCATGTTGGCACTAGTGTCATACAAGGTACTACATAACCATAATAGTAAGGGGTATAAGGTGTGTTAAAAGTGAATAGTATTTTAAGTAATTTGAGATAATCCTTAATTATGTGAATTATTAAATAATGGGAAAATTAACTAATTAATTAATAATTAGTGGTTGACTAATTAAAGTCTTTAGATAAGACTAATGAGCAAAACGTGGCAGCCACATGAAGGTACATTGAGTGACTCTTGAATCACCTTGAAAGGTGGCAACAATTCAAAGATGAGCACCTTATCTCTTTGCATTAAAGAATGGTATCAAAGCACTTCTTTACTTCACAAAAATGAAGACCTTTTACATCTTCAAAGTGATGGAAAGATTCTTCCAGAAAAGATATTCAATATTGTGATCAAATTCATTAAGGGAGATGGATTAAACATTCAGCAAAGTAACGGTCTTAAGAAAAAAATAATAATTCATACTAAATTATACTGCGTAATAGAAGCGAGATTTTGCGATTCTAAGGCAGTACGATATAATCTTTCTCCAGAATCTCATACGGATTTTCCCCTACTCCAGGTATGTTAAAGATAAGATCTTCCTTCATTTTGCATGATCTCGTAATTACACGAGTTTGATAACGAGGCATAAAGAAAAATTTATATCCCGTAATTTACGTATATTTTTCTAATTTTGTAAGTTACAATAGTCTCCTTATCGGGACTTCATATTCAATTGAGTATTTTCTTTTTCCAGTCAAGAGAGCAGAAAGTCTATAGATACAGTATTACAGTATTTTCATTACCATCGAGCTATAATCGATGGGCAGGCCCCTTGGGCAACCTTTGATCAGATGGTAAGTTATATACCGAGCCTACTGTGGTCGAGCACCTATGGGCGAGCCCAGTTGGTCGAGATACAGAGCCTAGTATGCCCGAGCGCCTATAAGCGATCCTACTATGGAAGAACAGTTTATATATATATATATATATATATATATATATATACCGAGCCTTATAGGGACGGACAACAATTTTACTTACTAAATTGAGAGAGTGGAGTCAGTATCAGCAGGTAAACATATCTTCAGATTATCCTTGACTTCCAGTTGCTTTCACTTATTATATTATCAGTTCAGTTTCAGCTTTCAGTATAATGCCTTACATACTCGGTACATTATTTCGAACTGACGTCCCTTTTCTGGGGGCGCTGCATTTCATGCGTGCAGGTTCAGGCAGACAGACGGGTAAACATCCTCATTAAGTGTTGCCCGAGTTCAGCTTGATCGGTAAGATCCATGCATTTCAGAGTTGTCGGGTCTAGAGCTTTATGTACATCTTACATAAATATGTATATATGTTATGAGTAGACTGTGGCCCTGTTTCGATCAAAATATATCCATCAGTAGAGGGTTGTAGACATATCCTGTCAGTTAGTACAGTATGTTGGGCTTGTAGGCCTTTTATGTATATTTTTTTGGTTTGCCAGCTGTAGTAGTTATGACAGCCTTGTCAGCCAAACATTATATTAATGTTTAGTCAGCATTTGCAATTGTCTTGCAATGTGGCCCATGGTCAAAGTATGACGTTATATGTTCAGAGCCCCTTAGTCGCAAGTTGGTATGCAAGATTAGGTGAGGAATCGGGCGCCGATCTCGCCCCCTAGGTTCGGGGCGTGACAGAAGTACTAGCGGTGCCTATGTTCTTGATTACCCATATGTCCTATTATTATATAGTCCGTTCACGGGTCTCAGAAAATACATAAGTTGATAAAGTTTGTTTCATGATATTAATCGAAGACATATTGATCTTATGACATCCTGAGAGATCTAATCAACTTACTTCCTTATGCATTGCATTCATTTATACATGTACATTGACCCATGACCAGATGGTGTTATATATGCATACGTTATATGTATATGGGGTACGGGGAAAGATTATGATGTTATATACGCACCACCACCTGATCAGTTGGTATATGTTGATGATTTCGCCCACAGAGGTCGAGATGATATGATGGGATGCCCTTAGAGGCTTGATGATGTTATGTATGCATATACCTATGCGAAATATGACATTTATATGCACATACATGATATTATAATTGTTTTATAATTCATAAAGCTATTCAGACTTACAGATTGAGTCCTTTAATCCATGTTTCTTTCATATCTTTTATATATTACTTTTCATGCCTTACATATTCGGTAATTTATTTTTACTGATGTCCCGTTTTCCTCAGAACACTGTATTTTATGCCCGCAAGTTCCGATAGATTGGTTGACAGACCTTCTAGTAGGTTATCAGCTCAAGGGAAGGTATTGGGGTACTCCACTTGCTCCGGAGTTGCCTATTTGGTCAGTATGATTTGGACATGTACTGAATGGTATGACGGGGCCCTGCCCCGACCTTTATGATGTTTATGTACTCTTAGAGGCTTGTAGATAGATTTCATGTATATGGATAATTGTATGTCCTTGTTGACCTATGTTTTGAGTGTACAAGTGATCATGTCGGCCTTAGAGTCCCGTATGTAACATGTATAAGTTTTTATATCATGTTGGGTCGTCCTATGTCTAGTATTCCCTTATGTTTTATTCTAGTTATGTCATGGCAGCCATTCTGGCCCATCTACCCATGATGGTGTGATAAGAAAGATATGTTACCTTGGTACTTGGTTGAGTAACGCACTGGGTGCCCGATATGTAAGGCACATAATCGGAGCTGCATAGGCCTTGTGTCGTGGCTAGAGTGGGCTACATGGGTACGGTTCATATGACAGTCCCCGAGTTGGGATAGCCCGTGGGCTTTAGGATCTAGGATCCATTGTGAAGCATCAATGAAGTGAAATATGAAATACATAATAATAAAGTATAAGATAAGCAAAGGTTTCTTTCATTATTTTATATGTAGGGTACATAATCGGAGGTGCATAGGCCTTGTGTCGTGGCTAGAGTATGCTACACGGGCACGGTTCATATGACAGTTTTTCCCTTACAATGAATCCTAATCACCAAGCTTTGGATTTTTTCATATAAAATTTCCCCTTGCTAAGGATCTTAACATAAGGGTAATGTTCCCCAGTATTTGAGAACTTGTGAGGGCTCAGATACTGTAGATTTGGTGCAAACAATCATTAATTCTGGTTTAAGTCCAACCTTTAAAAACTAAGGGAGCACATTTTACTGTTGCCTCATTAAAAACCTTGCCGAAAAATCCGCTTCGGGACAAAATCGGTTCAAAGGAAAAAGAGTACAATGCATGCTTTCAAACCTAATATTCACATTCCCCCTCCCCCCGGGCCGAGTACCTACATACGTTAGTCCGTAATGTAACAATATTAAAAAAGGAATTAAGTTCGTACCTTACGAGTAGTACTACTTTAAGTGTGCCACATTCCAGTTGTTCGATAGTTGTACACCATTTCCTGATTCGAGTTTATATGAGCCTTTATCGTTTATTCTGATGAATATATATAGTCCTTCCAAATTATGGCCCAGTTTCCCTTCGTTTGGGTTCCTAGTGTGTGGTGTTACCTTTCTCAATACTAAGTCCCCGACTGGAAAATGTCAGGGGTTGGCTCTTCGGTTGTAGTACCTCCCAACTCGTTGCTTTTGGGCGGCCAATCGAACCATGGAGGCTTCCCGCCTTTCGTCCAATAATTCCAGGCTCGTGGTCATGGCCTCCTTGTTTGACACTTCGGTAGTATATTGGAATCCTAGGCTTGGTTCCCCTACCTTGACTGGTATTAAGGATTCCGCTCCGTAGACTAGAGAGAACGGGGTCTCCCTGGTACTTGATTTTAAAGATGTATGGTACACCTATAGGACTTCGGGAAAGATCCCTTCCACTTTCTTTTCGAACCGATCAATCTCTTTTTCAGGTTTTGGAGTAAAACTTTGTTCGTCAATTCCGCTTGCCCATCCCCACTTTGGTGGTAGAGTGTTGATAATACTGTTTAACCAAAGAATCAAATTCTTAGTCAAAGCTTATTTTAAGAAGAACTCGGGCTCCTGATAATCAAGAAATTCAATACTAACAATAATGGAAATAAGAACTGAGAATAGTAAGGAAAATAGTAGAAAGCACATGAATGTAAAGTATATTCCAATAATGAACAGAACATGTCCATACAAATAATATTTCTTTACCTTTTATAAGGAGCTTTAAGTACAACGTCTACTCCTCTTTATGATTGAGTATTAATGAGCATTGATATCATTAATGAAACGTTATAATATGTAATCATAACTGTTTCGTGAAGATTATGTGAAGTTTGAACTCATAGATTGAAGATCTATGAATCCGCCCTTTTTCTGTCCTGGTTCACTTTGGCCGTATCTGTTCAACTCTTTAAATAGACTCGAGCGCCCATTTCTAGTCATCTCGTAGGCATTTAGCTCGTATCTACTTACTTTGTGCCTCTTTCTAAGTTTTCCTCCAGCTGTCATTGTTCCATTGATCCATGTAGCTTTCCATGTACCACTCAATTAATTCCACATGTAATATTTATTTATACTAATATAGATAGTCCCCCCACTTACCAATTATTCAGCAATTGAATATTTGGGAAGTGAATACTCATTTATGGAGGGAACTTTTTGCCGTCGTTTCACTCGTGCTATTGAATATGCTTCTAAACCAGTATGTCTGTTGTCACTTCCATTTACTGCATGTGCCACGTGGCAGTCCCGGATTGATTTTGCGATTTTCCATCGGGTTTTAGGGATTTTTGCGGCTGCATCAGTCACGAAATGACAGTTTTCATAATGGCATCCCCATCATTATTTGCCTTTTTGACGGTTGCCTCTGTGTATAAATACTTCGTTTGACATTGCTTCTATGTAAAACTTCCTTCTTCTTTCATAACTTAGACATGTTTCTTTCTCACTTAGTTATGTCTACCTCAAATCCAGACCCTAAAAAAGTTATAATTATAGACGAACTCTCCCCTTCTTCTGCTCTGATTCGGAGTAGGAGAGGTGGTAGATTAAGAAGTTTAGGATCTGTATCTACTCGAGGATCCCCTTCTCAACTTAATATTACTCCTCCATCAACTTCTAGGGCTAATGTCACACCTTCATCATCTTCTAGGACTAGGGCTTCATTATCACATAGATCTTCTGCCAGGAGTAGAGAATTTAATGAACCACTTCGTGAACCTTCAGTAGATGAAATCATACCTGTTGAACTCTTTTTTGCTACCGATTGTGAGGCAATAAAACACCAGGTCACTTCCATGACATCTCATGACCGCGCTAATATTTACCCTTCTCAAATCACTAAGGGTTTAATTTCCATTGTGCGTAGACATTGTTGTTGGAAATTTGATTTCCCGATTTTGGTCCCTAACGAGAATCAAAGGATTACTTATTATAAAGATGGATTTTATTTCGTATATGCATATCCCTTCACATTAGGTTTTAGGCCTCCCATCGATCCAGTTATTATCGAGTCTTGTCGCTTCTTCAATATATGTTTGGGACAAATCGATCCTATTATTTGGAAGGCAGTGGCATGCCTTAGGTACCTAGAAAATTTGGCTTCTCTTCCTTTCACCTTCTACCATCTGATCCATCTCTACTCTCCCAAATTATTTCGTCAGGGAGTTTTTACTCTTGTGGCAAGGAGTAAGAGAGTTTTGGTCAGCCTTGAGGACGATAAGGATCGTGGATGGTATGCTAGGTTTGTTGTTGCCCCTTCCAGTGGATTAGTAGGTGAAGAGAATATGCCCTTCCCTAAGAAGTGGAACTTTGCACGTAAGTTATCTTTTCACTTCTTTTCTTTTCATAATGAGTACATGTTCTCATGACTGTTATTTTTTCTTTCTTTCAGCAACCATTGGAACTGTTGAGGAGATTCCCAGTTTTCGTGGTTGGGTAGAAAAATTGTTAACAGTTGCTCCGATGGAGGAAAGGTCTTGGAAGTACCTTTTAGTTAGTTTTGGATGGAAAGTAAAAACTTATCGTAAGCTTCTTCTTTTTTTACTTTCTTTTACCCCCATATTTTCCTTGAAACTAATTAACCCTTTGGCTTATTAGGGTTTCATGTTCGTGGTATCGTTGCTGCTATAATTACTGCTTAAAGGCTCTCTTTATCGAAGGCTCAAGAGATAATTTTGGGTTCTTCATCAAAAAGGAAGGCGGATAGGACACAGAATTTTGGAGATGAAGAAGAGCAAGAGGAAGGCTCGTTGGTGCAACAGCCATGAGCAAGGAGATGAGTTATTTCTAATGATGAACCTACTCCCTTTACTAGTTCAACTCACGTAGCTGAGCCTGATGATGCCACCCAAGTGAATTCTGATGAAGAAACCCCTGCTGGCACCCATGATTCAGTTGAACAGCTTTTCTCTCGTGGATTTAATGAAGAAAATATTGGTTAAATTTATGAGGAAGCGCCTCTTGCCAATTTTCCTCCATCTGCTTCAATGGAACCCCAATTACCCGTGCATATCTCTATCTATGTTGCCACATCTGTGACTCTTGTGGCTCCTTCGGCTGCCCCTACTACCGTGCCTTCTCACGTTGAAATCGGTTCTTCTAGTGGTGGGGCGATAAGACAAATTACCGTAGAAGTTCCTATTGGAGGTAGCCTTTTGAAAAAGTCAGGACAGAATGATGTATGGTTAAAGCCTATGATTGGCCCGGTCGAAAAGTCGAAGTTATAAAGCTATAGCTCTATTACATGGATGAATGATATTGTACATTCTTCTTTGAAGATACGCATCATGTGTTCTACTTTTCAGATTTTAATCTTTACTCGTATCACATTTTCCTTTTTATTGTGCAGATCAATCTCATTGGCACAGAGATGATGAAAAGGATTCCGCATACGGAGCAGATGATGAACGACTACCATACTAAGGCGGATAATTGGAAAGAGCAATTTGAGAGTCTCCATCTTGACATGGAAGTTATGGAGGAATAAAAATGTACCTTGTAGCAGCTGGTAAGAGTCATGGCAGCGGAGTTGGCCATTGAGAAGGCTTCATCAAACTAGGCAGGCAAGGACAAGAATCTCCTTGAATCTTCATTCACTGAACAAATTTCCCAGGCTTCTGAGGAGATAAGAAGCTTAAAAGATTAATAGAACCAGAAGGAAGCTTAATCTGGGGAACTTGTTCAAATTCTCACATGAGCTCAGGAGGATTTTCGTGTGTCCTCTAATAAGGTTCAGTTCTTAGAGAGATCCCTTGCCCCACTGCAAGCTTCCTATGTCGCAGCTTTGATTGAAAAGGATGAGTTAAGAACTAAAATCGATCAATGGGAGAAAGGACTATTTGAATACCCGCCTTGAAACATTAACGGAGGTAGTCCAGGAGAACTTTGACTTAAAAGCTGAAATAGTAAAGAGAGACAATCGAGAGAGCCCGGCAAAGTCAAAGTTTTTCATCACCCGAGGTTGATGTTCCCAAAGGTGATGAGATTATACCTGGTGAAGTTGTTGCTCATCCCTCATCTGCTCAAGCTGCTCTTCCTTCTGATGAAGCCAATCTCTCCCCCAGTGAAAAGTGATATTTCGAAGAAGTGTTGTTTTTTTTTTATGTTGGAACAAGTGGTGGTTTACCCCCGGTCCCATTTGGGCGTAAAGTTTTTGAAAATTCCTCAGGTCAGTTTTGGGGTTGTTTTTGTATAAATCAAATAGGTTTAAACTAAGTTCGCACTTAGTTTTAATCGTTCTATAATTTCAATCTTAACTTTTTTACTCAACTTGTGTGATATTTTAATTTGAATTTTTGTCTTACTCTTACTGTTTGCATAAAAATGCTTTGATTTTTCGTTTCTTTTTGAAACTAACACGATCTATAAAAGAGGGAACTTTTATGAACGACACTTAATGAAGAAGACGTCTCAACTTCATAATGGTGTAAATATATGAAAAAAGAAATAGGAATACACATGTTCCTTTGAGTAGTGTTCTGAACAAAGTTTTTGTATTATTTGAACTTTCATAATACTTCACATGTGTTCTAATATCATCTATGACTCTTTCATAACTGTTTTCTTTACAACATATTTGAATAAATACAAGGGTATAAATTATAACCCGTGACTAAATATTGCCTTTAACCTAACCTCCACGAATATGTTTTCTGTAGGTTTTTGAATCAGGATTGCGTTTTTGGCTCTCAACTTCGCTCTTAACTTTTGATTTGTTCGGTAAAGTAGACCTCAGGCTTGACTTGAATTCTGACTTTTTCTAGTCTTCTTTGCCTTCCATATTATATAGTCCCCCAAGTGTTTGAGATTTGAAGTATGAAATCTCGAGCACTTGACTATTCCTTCCTTGCGGTCCTTTTCCTGAAAAGGAAAAACATACGGGACTCGAAGGTATATAGTTTAGATGATGACTTCTTAAACCTTTGAAATTTCCATCAGAAAGGTTGTAACCCTAGACCGAGAATTAATTTACTTTTGCGTGTCTTTCAGGTCTAATATCATCATTTCGTATGGGTTAGCTTTTTTGCCTATCATCTAAAATTGTTAGTATAAATTTAATTGTACTAAATAAAAGCATATGTGAATGATACCTTACTGTGGTGATTCTTTTTCTTAGAAATAGTACTTCTTTAAATGAACTTCGTTCCAGCTCGAGGGTAAGACCTTGCCAGCCATGGTTTCCAACTCATAAGCACCTTTCCATGAAATACCTCGAACTTTATAGGGTCCTTCCCAATTTGGACTTAACTTTCCTGCTCCAACAGCTTTTGTTTATCAGAAAACTTTTTTAAGAACAAAATCCCCAATTTTGAAATATCTGATGTGAGCTTTTCTATTATAATACCGCTCTATAATCTGCTTTTTTGCTGCCATGCAAATTAAAGCGGCCTCCCTTCTTTGCTCGAGTAAATCTAAATTTGTTCTTAACTCGTTATTGTTTGATTCTTCTGTTGCTAATGTGAATCTCGTGCTTGGCTCACCAATTTCGACTGTTATTAGAGCCTCTGAACCGTAGACAAGTGAGAATGGAGTCTCTCCCGTGGTTGTTTTTGTTGTAGTTCTATAAGCCCATAATACTCCTGGTAACTCTTCAGGCCAATTCCCTTTTGACTTCTCTAGTCTCTTCTTCAAATTATTGATGATGATCTTATTTGTTCAGTCAGCTTATCCATTAGCCATAGGGTGATAAGGTGAAGACGTGATACGTTTGATTTGCCAACTTTGGAAGAATCCTGTGATTTGCGAGCCTATAAATTGCGGGCCATTATCATATACGATCTCTTTTGGAATTCCAAAGCGACATACGATATTTCGCCAAATGAAATTTTTCACCTCTTTTTCTCGTACCTGTTTAAAAGCACCTGCTTCTACCCACTTTGAAAAATAATCTGTTAGTACTAGTAAAAACCGTACTTTTCCTTTGGCTTGAGGTAAGGGTCCTACTATATCCATTCCCCACTTCGTGAATGGCCACGGGGAAATAATCGAATGTAATTTCTGCGGTTCGATGCATATTGTTAGCATAGCGTTGACATTTATCACATTTGGCTACAAAATTTTCCGCATCTTCTTCCATTTTAGGCCAGTAGTACCCTGCTATGATTAGATTTTTAACTATAGACCTTCCACCTGAGTGATTTCCAGAATGTCCTTCATTTACTTCTTTCATCACGTACTCATTTTATTAAGTCCGAGGCATCTTGCTAAAGGACCACCAAACATTTTACGATATAAATTATCTCGAATTAGACAGTACCGAGCGGCTTTCTATCGATGTGCTTGAGATTCTTTCTTATCTTCAGGTACGATCACATACTGCAAAAAAATTACAATCTCGTTTCTCCAATCCCAGGTTAAATTATTGAAGGTTGCCTCGTGTTTATCTTGGTCGAGTGCTGAATGAAATAAATATATTGCAATGGCATTTTCTCTGCTCCTTACTTCTGCTACCGAAGCAAGGCTAGCTAACGCGTCTGCTTTTGTGTTTTCCTCTCTGGGTATTTGCACGATCTTCCACGATTGGAATTTCCTGACTAGTTCTCGTGCCCTTTCCAGATATTGTTGCATTCGAGCATCTCTAGCAGCGTAAGTCCCCTGCATCTGATTTACTACCAATTGAGAGCCACTCTTAATCACGATTTGTTCTATATAGAGTTCTCGTGCTAGTTCCATACCTGCAATTACAGCTTCATACTCTGCTTCATTGTTAGTAATAGGGTAACATTTAACTGCTTGCCTTATTGTTTCACCTGAAGGTCCTATTAAGACAATTCTCAAATCGGATCCTTTAACATTAGAAGAACCGTCAGTAAATAAAGTCCATGTTCCTGGATTAGCTCCAGTAAAAATCTATAATTCCTTTTCTACTTCAGGAATTATATTTGTACTAAAATTTGTGACAAAATTTGCCAAAGCTTGAGACTTTATTGCTATCCTAGGTTGATAAACAATATCATATTCGCTTAATTCTATTACCTACTTGGCTAACCTTCCTGACAATTCTTGTTTATGAAAAATATTTCTTAAGGGATATGAAGTTACGACAGAAATTAGATGACATTGAAAATATGTTCTCAATTTCCTAGCTGCCATGACCAAGGCTAAAGCTAGTTTCTGTAGATGAAGGTATCTAGTTTCAACATCCAATAAGGATTTACTTACATAATAAATGGGAGATTGCTTACCTTTGTCTTCCCTTACTAAGACTGCACTTACAACTACTTCTACAACAGCAAGATAAACGTACAATCTTTCTCCATCCCTTAGCTTAGATAGTAAGGGAGGATTTGATATATAAGCCTTCAAATTTTTGAGGGCTTGTTGGTATTCTTCGGTCCATTCAAACTGATTATGTTTCTTTAATACTGAAAAGAACGCTTCTCTGAAGATCTCAAAATGAATCTTCCTAAAGCTGCAATCCTACATGTCAATCTTTGAACCTCTTTTTTGTTTGTGAGTACATGAGGTAAGAGAGAATACCACGTTAGTGCTCATTTGGTAAGAGTCTCCCCAAACTTTTTGACCAGCACGGATTTGATCTCTTGCTTGATTAAGTCATTACCTTTTACTCCCGTGGTGAATGCAGTGACGTGGTCGCATGGATCAGTTGTGCCATCATATTTTGGTATATCAGGCATTTTGAATTTTTTAGGAATTGGTAATGGTGCAGCACTTGGATTCCATGGTTGTTGGGAATATTTATCAATATCAATCCCTTTGATGACAGGTGGTATGCCAGGTATTTGTTCAATACGGTCGTTTTGTTCCTTCACCTATTTCTGCAAGGTTAGTATTAAAGATTGTAAATCAGAATTACTAGTCGTACCTGGTCTCCCTTCGAGTGATTCCTTAGGAGTTCCTCCACTTCCAGAATTAGCCAGTCTTGAGTGTGGATTTTCCACAGTTGAAGTATTATTTGGATGAGGTTTTGGTGATACAGTTGGTAGCCCCCTCAAAAAAGCCTGGAGAGCTTCATTCACATATTCAGCAATTATTTGCTTCACAGCATCTTGCTCTCTTGTTTGCTCATTCCCAAGTTGGTCATTGTTTTGAGTAGTGGATCTTTATGGGGTTGGTTACCTTGAACCACGTGGGGTTCCTTGAGGCGATGGAACTGGAGTTCCTATTGCTTGTTGGTTATTGTCATTGTCATTTGACATGATTCAGTTAAGTAAGAATAATTTTGAAAGTGAGAAAGGATTATCAGATTCCCAATGACGGAACCAATTTAATTAACCAAAGAATCGGATTCTTAGTCAAAGATTATTTTAAGAAGAACTCGGGCTCCTGATAATTAAGAAATTCAATACTAACAATAATGGAATAAGAACTGAGAATAGTAAGGAAAATAGTAGAAAGCACAAGAATGTAAAGTAGATTCCAATAATGATCAGAACGTGTCAATACAAATAATATTTCTTTCCTTTTTATAAGGAGATTTAAGTACAACGTCTACTCCTCTTTATGATTGAGCATTTATATCATTAATGAAACGTTATAATAGGTAATCATAATTGCTTCGTGAAGATTATGTATCGTTTGAACTCATTGATTGAAGATCTATGAATCCTCCCTCTTTTCTGTCCTAGTTCACTTTGATCGTGTCCCTTCAACTCTTTTGAATAGACTCGAGAGCTCATTTCTAGTCATCTCGTCGGTATTTATCTCGTATCTACTTACTTTGTATCTCTTTCTGCGTTTTCCTCCAGCTGTCGTTCTTCCATTGATCCACGTGGCTTGCCATGTCATTGATGTGTGGCTAGAATTCGTGATTTTAAGCATTATATCCCTCGCATTTTATGAGCTT
>ML383309.1:0-16619 GCA_005239525.1 Nicotiana knightiana | reverse complement strand
GTAGCCGATGCCTTGAGAAAAAAGGCTGTGAGTATGGGTAATTTGGCATTCACTTCAGCAAGGGGGAGGCCATTGGCTTTGGACATGCTGTATTTAGCTACCCGACTTCTAAGGTTGGATATTTCAGAGCCCAGTCGAGCTATTGCATGTGTATCCTTCTTAGTCTTCTTTATTGGGGAGGATCAAGGCTCGTGAGTACGATGATCCGCACTTGCTAGTTCTTAGAGAGACGATGTTGTGGGGTGATTCTAATGAGGTTACTATCGATGATGATGGTGTTCTGCGACACCAGGGTCACCTATGTGTTCCTAATATTGATGGCCTAAGGGAGACGACTCTAGAAGAGGTACACAATTCGAGTAATTCTATTCATCTAGGTTCCATGAAGATGTATCATGACTTGAGGCAGCATTATTTGTGGCGGCGGATGAAAAAGGGCATGGTTGAGTATGTGGCGGGATGTCTAAATCTCTAACAAGTTAAGTATAAGCACCAGAGGCCAAGTGGCCTACTTCAGCAGATGTTTTACCGAAATGGAAGCGGGAGCGTATCAATATTGTCACGCGACAAACCAATAGGCCGTGATGGGCACCCAGTACCTTACTCAACCGAGTACCAACATAGCGTATCTTTGGTATCATACTAAACGGAAAGGCTGTTATGAGATAAGTAGAATGAAACATGAGGGAACACTCGAGATAGGACGATCTAACATGTAATACAAACTTGTATATGACATACTGGCCTATAAGGCCAAAATGATCACTCATACACTAAACATAGGCTTACAAGGCCATATAATCTTTCATATACATGACATATGTCTACAATCCTGTAAGAATAGATCAATACCATAAAGTTCGGGACAAGGCCCCGCCATACTAATCAATACACGTCTAAATCATACTGACCAAATAAGTACTCCGGAGCAAATGGAGCATACTAACACCTTCCGCTAAGTTGATAGCCTACTTGGAGGACTTTCGACATATCAATCGGGACCTGCAGGCATGAAAAGCAGCGTCCCCAAGAAAAAGGGACGTCAGTACAAATGATGTACCGAGTATGTAAGGAATGAAAATCAGTAAATAATAGACATGAGAGAAACATGGAGTAAAAGACTCAACATGTAAGTCTGAATAACTCTATGAATCATTAATATTTATAATGTCATGCATATGCATATAAATGCCATACCATGCATAGTTATATGCGTTCATAACATCATCAAGCCTCCAAGGGTATCCCATCATATCATCTCGGCCACTGTGGGCAAAATCATCAACGTATACCAGCTGATCAGGTGGTGGTGCGTATATAACGCCATAACCTTTCCTCATACCCCATATACATATCTATACATATATATACGTGTATATAATGCCATCTAGTCATGTGTCAATATACATGTATAATTGAATACAGTGCATGAGAAGTACGTCAATAAAATCTTTCGGAACATCATAAGACCATTATGCCTTTGATTAATGTAATGAAATAAACTTTATCAACTTACATATTTCCTGAGACCCAAGAATAGATGATAGAACAATAGGACACATGGGGAATCAAGAACATATGCATCTCTAGTATTTCTATGAATAGAGTCATTTATGAAAGTTGTGCATTTGCTCGTTTAGTTTGTATCATATGGATCATTCCAAAAGGAAATAAGGGATAACCTTAACATACCTGAGCCGATTCTCTTGATAATTCCTCTAACACACATCAATTGTGATAAATCATGTAACGACGAATCGAAATAGGGAAAAAATCGTATAATATCCTTGAGAAAGATTGTACCGTACTCTCTTAGAATCGTGATTTCACGTTGCTATAGTATTATGCAGTTTCATATGAATTTTTTGAGCTCCATCAGTTACTTAACAAATGTTAGCATCCCACTTTAAGACTTATGAAGAATATCGCTAATTTGGGATGGGACTTTGCTTACTATAAGAAAATGAATCATGTCGTACAATTGTTTGCCTTCTTGATAGCATTCTTCAACCAAATGAGATAAATGTGCACATATATCTTTAAATGTTGCCACAACCTTCTTAAGGTCATGAAGAGATGGCATTTGCTGACAAATTTCCATAGTTTCACGTGGATGTTGTCCCCTAGAAATTATCCAAAATTCTAACTTAATTATTTATCCACAAATTTCTAATTAATTTGTTAACATCCCACTCAAATCAATAATTAACCAATTATCTACATAATTAAGAATGATTTCAAATTACTTAAAATATTACTAGCTTTTAACACACTTTATACATCTTACTATCATGGTCATGTGGTACCTTGTATGGCACTAGTCCAAAAATACGGGGTATTATAGCTTGGACCGTATTTTATCCTCAAATATCAAACTTCGACGAAACTCATTTCATTCGATTCACTTACCCTCTCACCTTCAATAATTTACTTATCACTTGTTTGAAATAGCATAATACTTATAATCCTAAAATAATCTCATTCTCGAACTTACGCAGATTAATTTACGACGAAACTTTAACGTACGAAAATTCGGGATATAACATCTCATTTCCGAGCTTTCGTCAATTTATATGTGGCGTATTTTCACATACGAAAACATGGGGTGTAACAAATATATATTTCATAATTGGATTGCCGTGGATGTTGAGGAAATTTGATGTCGTTTGGGTCATTGTCGACAGAGTAACAAAGTTTGCACACTTTATTCTTGCGGTGACTACATACACTTCAGAGAGGTTGGCCAAGATTTATATTCAGGAGATTGTCCGATTGCACGTTGTGCCTATTTTCATCATTTTCTATAGAGGCTCTCAGTTCACTTCACATTTCTAGAGAGCAGTGTAAGTCGGGCACCCGGGTAGAGCTCAGCACATTCTTTAATTCGCAGACTGATAGGCAGTCCAAGCGAACAATTCAGATTCTAGAGGATATGCTCAGAGCATGTTTGATCGACTTCGGAGGGAAGTGGGATCAAGTTTTACCTTTGCCCAAGTTTTCTTATAACAATATTTATCGGTCCAGCATCGAGATGGCTCAATCTGAGGCCTTGTATGGTCGACGATGTTGTTCCACCATCAGTTGGTTTTTTGCGCGAGAGGATAGGTTATATGGTACTGATTTTGTAAAAGGATGCCTTGGATAAGGTAAAATTGATTCAGGAGTGACTTCACACAACTCAGTCCAGATATAAGAGTTACACTAATCAGAAAGTACATGATATATCCTTTATGGTGGGCGAGAAGGTTCTCTTGAAAGTCTCACTGATGAAGGGTATCAAGAGGTTTGGGAAGAGGGGAAAGCTGAGTCCGAGTTTCATCAATGCATTTGAGGTGTTAGAGAAAAGTGGAGAGGTTGCTTACAGGCTTGCTTTGCCTCCCATAGATTGAGAGTTAATCCGGGTTTCCACGTGTCTATGCTCCAGAAGTACCATTCCAACAGGTCCCATGTTTTAGATTACAACATAGTTCAGGTAGATGATAGCTTGGGGTATGAGGAGGAGTGAGTTGCTATATTTGACAGGCAGGTCCCCAAGTTGAGGTCTAAGAAGATTTCAGCAGTAAAGGTCCAGTGGTGGGGCCAACCAGTCAGCGAAGCAACTTGGGTGATCGAGGAGGACATGCGGAGAAAATATCCACACCTATTCGGCAATCCATGTATGATTATATACCCATTCGAGGACGAACGTTTGTTTAAGGGGTAGAGAATGTAACGATCTGACATGCCGTGTTTCTTTCTAGATCCTCGTTCCCCTATTTCTGAATATTTTGTTTGAAGTAGACTTAAGTATTATCGATGCCCTTTGTGATTCTGAGCCTAGGAATAGGTTCGTATCATGATTTGTGACTCACGCGTAAAATTTGGCGTCATTTCGAGTTGGCTAAGTGTGATTCGTCGCGTTCGGAGCTAGTTGAAGATGTTTGAAGTTCAAAAGTTGATTAATTTGGTTTGAGGGTGTGATTCTTGGTTTTGATATTTTTTTTATTTGTTCCAAGACTTCGAGCATGTCTATATTATGTTTATGAACTTGTTGGTGCATTTGGACGGAGTCCCAGGTGGCTCGGGTGCGTTTCAGACCTCCGGAGTTAAGTCCAAATTGCAGATTTTGTTATTACTGGTTTTCTTCTTCCTGATTGCCTCGCGTTAGTGATGAAGGATTTGGGCAGAGGGACTTGTCCTTCGTGTTCTCGACATTGGAGTCGCGGTCGCAAAGATTTGGGGCTACTGGCTTTCGCGTTCGCGATCGCTAGGTTGCATTCGCATAGAGGGAAGTCAACTGGGGGGAAAAGTATGCCTTGGCCTTCGCGTTCGCGAAGGGCTGCTCGCGCTCGCAAAGGGTAAGCAACATTGGTCATCACGATCAGCAGTGCCCTATTGCATTCGTGAAGAGGACTTTTTGGGGCGAGGGGCAGCTTTGCCTTTGCGATCGCGAGGCTTCATTCGCGATTGCGAAGAAGGGGTCACTGGTCAGAAACAATTTAGAAGTCAGGTTCTTTTTCTTCATTTCTCACCTTGCTTGGCAGAATTTGGAGCTCTTGGAGAGGGATTTTTCATCTAAAATTTTAAGGTAAGTGATTTCTACCTAATGTGAGTTTAATAAATAAATTATGGGTAGATTTTAACATAAAAATTATGGAAAATTATGGGATTATATTGAAAAACATATGGTTTGGTAAATATGGGATTAGACCACAAAATCTATTATGGAATTGAGTATAAATTATATATTTGAGTTTGTAAGGTTATGGGTGATATTTATCTACGAAAATTTACGAAATCGAGGCACGTGGGCGTGGGGTGACTATTAGGAACTTGCCAAATTTTGTTGGGATTATTCTAATAGTTAAAGTATGAACTTTTGGGCATATATTGATCAATTTGTACGACCTTTGGCTAGTTTCGGATTGCTCACCAACGATTTGAGTCTATTAGTGAGGTTGAAGAGCCGAATAGTGAACTTGGAAGCGAGTTAAGTCTCTTGCCTAATCTTGTACGGAGAAATTATCCCCATAGGTGCTTTAATTGTTATATGCTACCTTTTGTGGATGATACATACGAATGCGGAGACGAGAGTCCGTACGTAGCTAAAAATCATGCTTATGTCCGGGTAGACTTAGGACTTTACCGTGCCATGTTTGCAATTCTTAAACTCAAATTGTTAGTTTAGTTTCTTCAATTTATAGCTGAAATGGATTTGGGATTATGTTTGGCCGAGATTCATTACCTTGAGTTTTCGAAGGATATTTGATTCACGGTTAAATCATGCTTACCTTATGTGGTCATTCTTATGTTATAGTTGTCAGACCCATAGTTTGAAAAGTTTCTCTATTCTTGTGGGATCGGGTCGTACACCTCGAAAGTGCTATGAAATAGAATTATGGATTGCGCCATGCGACCACGAAAGAATATTTCAGATGCATTTAAGGTCCATGGCGGCCGACCCTCAGCAGTGTACACTTTTATTGGGGATACCTCGGCATAATTTGTTCGTAATATCACCATGAGTCAGAATATTCATGATAAATCCTTCTTGATTTGAGATTTGATGTTTATTTGATGGTTCTTATCTATATGAGATACTCATCAAATATGGAGATCTTATATTGTGATTATGCTGCGGGATCATGTTACTCACAGTCTTTCTTATTCCATTATTTCTATTGTGCTTCATGCCTACTTATAATACATGTACTTTATTTATTGATCATTACGTATTGATGTCGTCCCCTCGTTACTACTTCTTTGAGGTATGGGTATGCGTTGATTTACATACTCATGCTACGCTTCTACACTATTTGTGAAGGTACTAAGACATGCACATTTGGTGGCCATTCAGCCATGAATTTCCATTATCCAGAGACTTAGTGGTAAGATGTTCCCGATGCTCTAATCTTTAGTACCTGGAGTCTCCTTCCTATCGTATTTTCATTTCTATCTATTTCATTTTAGACGATAGCTTTAGTGGTTTGTATATTCGACTAGATTGCTCATGCACTTGTGGCACCGGGTTTTTGAAAGTTCTAGTAGATGTTTATGGTTTTGCCTAATATTTTTGCCATTTTATTTTATGTTTTATTTATGCGTCATATAGGGCTTTCTTTTCTCATTTTTTTTACTTAATAAAAACCATTATTTTAAATGTAATCAAATGAATAATTGAATGGATAGTTCATCGTTGGCTTGCCTAACAACGACGTTGGATGCCATCACGACCTATAGTGGGGATTGGGTCATGAGGAGGACTTGAGGCTAGGTTCAGATCGCACCTTGGTCTCGGTAGTTTCAGTTGTGTGAGTACGTGATTTTGGACTTATATGTCTGATAGTGTCCCTAGGAGTGAGATTGATGGCTCAGTGAGTGGTTTGATAGCTATATGATGAGTATTATGTTACTGCGAAATGTTCTTAGATGGTTTGGATGCGACGAGAAGAATTTTGCTTGGAATGCAAAAGGGCTATGGATGCTTGATCTTTGTCTTGATGTGTTGTACAGTCTTGAGTTATGAGTGTGTTAGCAGTTGCTCATTTGTGGAATGAAGTGTATTCTTATGTCTTGTTGACGAGATCAGACTCAGGAGGATTAAGTGATTACATAGTGGTTGTGACCATGATAGGACGTAGAGAGATGCTAGTTTGAGGATAAGCAGGTGGGTTATCTCTTGTGGGACATTCTGAGGTTGTGTGGTCCCTATGATTTTTATGTGAAGAGTTTCTTCTACCCAGTGGGATGATTATGTGCTGCAATTTGAGTTCGTATCACTTGAGGAAGTTCGCACAACTGTCACGAGGATGGATATGCACTTAGCAGATTATTTAAGGTATTTTATGGTTAGTGCTACATTAGTTTATGGAGGATTAAGTTGAACTACATTGCGAGATCATGGCAGTTATGGAGTAAGGGTATTATGGTTTACCGGATGTTATGTTCTTTTCTTCGAGCCAAGTGGGAGAGTTTTCTATTGACGATCAGTTTGCATGGTCATGTGTTATATTACTTTTGGTTTGAGGCATACTTGTGGATCAGTTATGACTTGAAGAGGTTTATTTTTAGGATCTCGAGCAAGAAATTGCTCGATACGTAATCTACTATACTTTACTGACAGATGGAAATCTTGGAATGATTAGGGTTTGTTATTCATAGTGCATGTAGTGTGAAAGGAGAAGGGATTTGCTTGGTTTCTTAAAGGATTTGCTTGGTTTCTTAAAGGTGGGGTTAAGTCGTTAGGTATTTGTGTTCTAATGGAGCACAAGTTTTTTGGCTTGTATTGACGGTGAATTAGAGATTATAGCAAAATGGATGCCTCTCAAGAAGGTTGTAATGACTTCGAGATTCATGCATGGTATTTGAGGATCCCCCGAATTTGTATATGGCTAAGATCTGAGATTTGCATTGTATGGTGCCGACACTTGTGGTATTTCTGTATCAATAGTGATTCTACATTTCAGTATCAAAGCGGTTAGAGAAATAACTTCAAATTCACAGAAGTTCTCTTCGAGTGGGTATCTCGATTGCGGTACTATTGGGTGCTTAAAAGGGAATACAATGTCTTATGGGCCTTAAGACGACGTGGTTNGGGACAATTCGTTTCCATTTGGGAAAGGGATAAGGAATTGAAGAGTCGCCACCAAAAGATTTTAAGGTGCGTTAGGGCACCTATTAAGGGTCACAATAACACTAACTGAATAACCAGAGATTGGGTAAGGGCTTGAAATTACTTCAATGGGAAGGTATTAGGCACCCCTTAAAGTCCACAACTATGGTTCCCGGCCAAACAAGCTTTGTGAATTTTAAAACAGGTAGCACATAAGCAAATAAAACATATTGGTAAACAAATAAAGATTTTGGGAAGATTCGCAGTCTAAGCACACATATGTACTAAAGTTTAAAAGATTTAAAGTCAAAACACATATCTAAGGTTTTAAAAGAGTTTTGATCTAAACACACATATGTAAGGGATAGGGGGGTCCTAGGTCGTTTATCCTATAGGATAACATCGGTACAATGCCCGGTAATCACTCCTCAGAAGAGGGGCTACACGTTGCATTAGCGCACTGGTCATCATATCCTTATCTACCCTTCCCCACCCCTTAGTGGTTATTAAAGCGAGTGTTGTTTAATGATCTCTATGCGTGCTGTTACCCGTCCCTTCTTAATGGCCCTGGAGGAATTTAGGACCTCTACCTATAGGCAGTTCTAGACTGACCCCTAAGGTTGAAAGGACAAAATACTAGGCGACATGCAAGAACAGATATGATTTGAACAGATAAAACAGGAAAAAGCAGTTAAGAGGCTCAGATTTACCTCCACAGATAGTGCACATAAGCAGCACGTCTCAAACACAAATAATGGAAGTATGCAACTTCAATTTTATAAACACAGAAGCAGGACCTAATCAGTTTGCCTATTGAGTTTAAAACCTGTTAACCATTAAGCAGTAAACACAAAGCAATAGTCTTCCAGTTTTTAAAGAGATTAATTACCTAAGGCTTTCCTAGGCGTGGATTGTGCATAATAATTTCCAAAATTGTTAAAAAAACAGTTCAGAAGTTGTTTTACCTAAAAGCATGATGTTCTAGGTGTTGCAAAATACAGGGATTATCACTAGTTTATTTAAAACATGATGATCAAATATGAGACCGTCTTATGTCCTTTTTCATGCATCAATAGTTTAACTAAGTATGACTGGGCGAGTTCTACTATGCTCATAGAGATGCAGAATGGTTGCAGAATTCCTAAAGCATGATTTCTAAATCCACAGGAAGCATAATTTCAGGATGTGCATGGCAACATTTTTATGTTGATGCTAGTATTTAACCTAGAAGCAAGATTTCTAAGTGAAAAATAGGGTCAAATGAGATGCTGAAGCAGTAAACCTAAAACATGATATCTAATGCATGACATGCTTAGAATGTATTGGTCCTAAACATGGATTCTATTGCACATATAGGAAATGTAAACCTAAGGCATGGTTTCTACCCCTTGATATTGATAACATATATAGCTACCCTCCCTTTTCACTAGCCATCCCCAATATCTGTTTACAAATAATTATTACCAGTTGAGTAAATTACATAAATAGATAAAGGAAAAGAAGAAGTTAAACTATAGGGAGCCTGAAAAATAGGCCCAGATTCCCAGAACCTCAAGTGCTCAAATGTTTCATAGCCTCATATCCAGGTGTGTCAGAGTTCCCTAAGGACCTCAAGGGATCCCCGGCAGTGCTCACAGC
Organism: Nicotiana knightiana; assembly: GCA_005239525.1. Lineage (NCBI taxonomy): Eukaryota > Viridiplantae > Streptophyta > Magnoliopsida > Solanales > Solanaceae > Nicotiana > Nicotiana knightiana. Next base: position 7,390 of record ML383309.1, on the reverse strand, counting down.
CATATTTCATAACCATAATTGAGTAAGTGTAGAGTGGAAGGGCCAGCCCCAGTGCACCAGAGTTCAGAGGGATCTCATAGGAATCCCAAGGCAGTCATACACTGGAGGGGAAGAGCCTAAGGACCTAAGAGTAGAGTGAGAGTGCTTGACATAGTTTTGAAAAGGTTTTAATAGGAAAGGCAGCGTTTGTAAAACACTTAATTGAAACAGTTTTATAAAATATGAGAGTCGTTTAGTAAAAAAAAACAGTTTGGTGAGAAGAGTAGGATAATTAACAAATGAAAGACTAATCACAGTACAAACTGATTCAACACATTCAAATCACAATCCTTCATACAGGGGTGATGGGAATTGGGGACACATAGAGAACATAGTATACAGGATCATAAAAATTCTTGTAAGGGGTTTATGGGGATTAGGGGATAACTAGTGGTATCAACACAACATAAATTTCAGAATCAGACAACTTAGGTTACAAATTGCTTTGCAAAGAAAGGTTCATGCTAGAAAATAGGTAAACATGAGATAGTGCAGATCATATTGGGACATACTATAAGGGGGTAACATATTCATAAGCATACTGATCCTAAAGGGGAGTGGGGCATAAAATAATATTCTAGATGAACAATGATGTAGACATGTCAATTACATGTTGAACAACAAAACCATAGATAGAAATAGATCAGAAACATGATAAACTGAAGTAGTAACAGAAACATGTTGGTTTTTGGGACTTGAATTGAAATCAGAACATTAGTAAGGGGATACTAAATACAAAGTGAAGGATAGGAGAGCACAATAATTAGCCTTGGCTTGCAGCCGGCTAATTCAGAATAGTAGTAAGTAAGTAACAAAGAAAGAAAGAGAGCAGAAAAACTTTGAGTATGAGAGAGAGCTTTTTGAACTAATGTGTTCGTCTGTTTATATAGTAGTTTAAGAGTAGGACAAACAAGGTAAAAAGAAATCAGAAGCCAACAATTAAGGAAGTCACATAATTCAATCACCTAAGGAGTTTCGGAATAGACTCCTTTAATTAAGGGCAAATGATTCAAACGATAATAACAAGAATTCAATTAACGCAAGAAATTCAAATCAAACAAAATAAGAGAGGCAAAATAAGCTCCTTTAATTAAGGCAATTGATCAAACGGTAATAACAGGGATTCAGTTAAGGAAAGAATCCTAGTCAAACCAAATGAGGAATCAGTAAGAATCCACGGTTATACATGCAATTAAATAAGGCAGGGATGAATAAGTAAGATTTTAAACAAGGAAATAAACGAGAATTATGCACATGAATCTTAACAGAGCAACTTAGTTAGAATTTCAAAGTAATACTGCTTTCTGGGAGGAAAGATATCAACTTCCACAAATAGAGAATGAGCTAAGTAAAATTTCAGAAACACATCGAAATTAATTCGGAAAATTGACTCAAAACCCCTAATAGAGATTAATTAGGGTAGAAATCAGAAAGCGATGAATTTGACTAAGGAAAATCGAGTGGGTCAAAGATACAGAGTGAATCAATACAACTAGGGACACTGAAAGACTCAGAGTTGAAGAAAAAAGCGAAACAATGCCACAAGTAACACGGAAAACCCAGAATCGAAGCAAAGTATAAGAAAAAATTGAGTTTTCGCATAAATAGACTAGTGTTTAGGCAAACTCAACATAAATCGGTCAAAAACACATAAGAACACAATATTAAACATTCAAAATCGGAAAACTTTTGGAGAAGATGATTTTCAGTAAAGCCTAGTTAGGAAGAAATGAAGAGACACTTGAAAATTAGAAGGTTTTCATAAAAACAAGAGGAAAACAGTTCAAGAAATTAGAAGTTGAAGAGATGAAAGTGGGTTTTTCGTAAAAATAACACAGAGATGAAGAGACCAGCTTAGAAACCCATAGGTTCAGGAAAAAATAGAACGATCTTACTCAAGATCGAGCCATGGAGGCTTGAAACAGGCAAGAACAGGCCCAAGGTGTGAGTGGACTGACACTCGTCCTGTGAGGGCCTTAGAGACAAGCAATACCGACATAAGAGAGCCATGAGAGGCCTAAGGGTGGTGAGGAATCACCGTGGTTGACGACAGATGAGAGGTGGCGAGGTGAGAGTTAGGTTTAGGATTAGAGAGGATTTGGAGAGGAGAGTGAAGTGTAACGGCAGAGAGGGTGAGTGAAAATGAGAAGGTTTGGGGGGGGGGGTCGTTTGGGTTTAATTATGGTTATGGGGATCTGGACCGTTGATCATTTAACAAGAATTTGGGTCGGGTTAGATAGGGGTTTGGGCTTGGGTTATATTGGGCTAGTGTATCAGGTATTTTGGCTAGCTAGTTTAGGCTAGAATCAAAATAAAAATGGCTATTTGTTAAATACCCCAAATAAATTGATTAAAAAATAATTTGTAAAATAATTACTAATTATAAAAAAATGAATTTCATGTATAGAGATTTTTAAAAAAATGATTATTTAGTATTTGAAACACAAAAGACTAATTTCTGGTGAAAAATAACACAAATATTATACGCACGGGCTATGTTATTGTAGCCAAAAGGTGCCAAATTGGCTATTTATTGAATAATTTGGACTTATAATAATATTAAATCAAGAAAATGATTTTTGAAATCATTTGTGATGCAATTTTGTAATTTTTTATTGGAATAAAATACTGGGCAGGTCGTACACCTCGAAACTGCTATGAAATAGAATTATGGATTGCGCCATGCGACCATGAAAGAATATTTTATATGCATTTACGGTCCATGGCGGCCGACCCTCAGCAGTGTACAGTATTATTGGGGATACCTCAGCATAATTCATTCGTAATATCGCCATGAGTCAGAATATTCATGATAAATCCTTCTTGATTTGAGATTTGATGTTTATTTGATGGTTCTTATCTATATGAGATACTCATGAAATATGGAGATCTTATATTGTGATTATGTTGTGGGATCATGTTACTCACAGTCTTTCTTATTCCATTATTTCTATTGTGCTTCATGCCTACTTATAATACATGTACTTTATTTATTGATCATTGGTAAGTATTGATGTCGTCCCCTCGTTACTACTTCTTTGAGGTATGGTATGCGTTGATTTACGTACTCATGCTACGCTTCTACACTATTTGTAAAGGTACTAAGACATGCACATTTGGTGGCCATTCAGCCATGAATTTCCATTATCCAGAGACTTAGTGGTAAGATGTTCCCGATGCTCTAATCTTTAGTACCTGGAGTCTCCTTCCTATTGTATTTTCATTTCTATCTATTTCATTTTAGACGATAGCTTTAGTGGTTTGTATATTCGACTAGATTGCTCATGCACTTGTGACACCCGATTTTTGAAAGTTCTAGTAGATGTTTATGGTTTTGCCTAATATTTTTGCCATTTTATTTTATGTTTTATTTATGCGTCATATAGGGCTTTCTTTTCTCATTTTTTTTACTTAATAAAAACCATTATTTTAAATGTAATCAAATGAATAATTGAATGGATAGTTCATCGTTGGCTTGCCTAACAACGACGTTGGATGCCATCACGACCTATAGTGGGGATTGGGTCGTGAGGAGGACTTGAGGCCAGGTTCAGATCGCACCTTGGGCTCGGTAGTTTCAGTTGTGTGAGTACGTGATTTTGGACTTATATGTCTGATAGTGTCCCTAGGAGTGGGATTGATGGCTCAGTGAGTGGTTTGATAGCTATATGATGAGTTATGTTACTACGAAATGTTCTTAGATGGTTTGGATGCGACGAGAAGAATTTTGCTTGGAATGCAAAAGGGCTATGGATGCTTGATCTTTGTCTTGATGTGTTGTATAGTCTTGAGTTATGAGTGTGTTAGTAGTTGCTCATTTGTGGAATGAAGTGTATTCTTATGTCTTGTTGACGAGATCAGACTCAGGAGGATTAAGTGATTACATAGTGGTTGTGACCATGATAGGACGTAGAGAGATGCTAGTTTGAGGATAAGCAGGTGGGTTATCTCCTGTGGGACATTCTGAGGTTGCGTGGTCCCTATGATTTTTATGTGAAGAGTTTTCTTCTACCCAGTGGGATGATTATGTGCTGCAATTTGAGTTCGTATCACTTGAGGAAGTTCGCACAACTGTCACGAGGATGGATATGCACTTAGCAGATTATTTAAGGTATTTTATGGTTAGTGCTACATTAGTTTATGGAGGATTAAGTTGAACTACATTGCGAGATCATGGCAGTTATGGAGTAAGGGTATTATGGTTTACCGGATGTTATGTTCTTGTCTTCGAGCCAAGTGGGAGAGTTTTCTATTGACGATCAGATTGCATGGTCATGTGTTATATTACTTTTGGTTTGAGACATACTTGTGGATCAGTTATGACTTGAAGAGGTTGATTTTGAGGATCTCGTTCTTGCTCGATACATAATCTACTATACTTTACGGACAGATGGAAATCTTGGAATGATTAGGGTTTGTTATTCATAGTGCATGTAGTGTGGAAGGAGAAGGGATTTGCTTGGTTTCTTAAAGGTGGGGTTAAGTCGTTAGGTGTGTTCTAATGGAGCACAAGTTTTTTGGCTTGTATTGACGGTGAATTAGAGATTATAGCAAAATGGATGCCTCTCAAGAGATTCTGCGTCTTCTTCATCCATTAGAACCTGATGATACCCAACATAACAATCACTAAAAGTTTGTATCTCATGTTTGGCATAGTTGTAAACAAGAATGTAGATGTTTGCAATGGAAAGTTGTCCTTGGGGCATGTTTTGTTCAAATCTTGATAATCAACACATACTCGGGTTTTCCCATATTTCTTTGGCAATGGAACCACATTAATCAGCCATGTGGTGTATCGGACCACTCAGATCACACCAACTTTCAGTTGTTTGGTGACTTCTTCTTTGATCTTATCACTAAGTCTGTTTTGAACTTTCTATGCTTCTGCTGGATAGGTGGATAACCGACATAGGTCGGCAATTTATGTACCACCAAATCGACGCTCAGCCTTGGAATATCATCATAAAACCATTCAAAAACGTCTTTCAATTCAGACAAAAGTTAGATTAAAGCATCTCTGTTTCTTTCATCAGCGTAACACTTATCATGGTTTCTCGGATCTCTTCTGAACTTCCCAAGTTAACTTGCTTGGTTTCATTTAAGTTTGGCTTAGTCTTATTCTAAAATTGTTCCAATTCTCAATTTATTTCCCTAGAAACTTCATCTTCATCATATTCTAGTTCTTCATTCATTATTTCACATTTATACAACATTTTAGGATCTGGGCATGAAGTCTGCAAGCACGTCATGTTATTTAAGTCCGCATTATTAGAACTAAAAAGAAAAAGATAAAAAAAATAGCAAAATCAGAATAAAGAAAAAAGAGACATCTATGGACGATTAAATATTGATTCTATTTCATTGAATTGAAGACACTTTGCGAATTTAGAAGACCTTCTTAATAGCATCTTTCCACCCAAAAATGAGATAAGGTGCACATGGATGTAAATAGTGCCACCACCTCCTTAGGCATAAGATTGCTGGTTTTTTGGCTTCAGCGGTTGCAGGTCCATTTGTTCTTCGCGTTCGCGAAGCCTCTTTCGCGTTCGCGAAGCTTTAAGCTTTTCCTTCATCGCGTTCGCATCCATTCCCTCTCGATCGCGTAGGGTTATTTGACCCTAAGGACTTAGCCCTCTTTTCCTCTTCGCGTTCGCATACATTTGACCGCGTTCACGTAGCGTTGCAGGTCTTCTTCATCGCGTTCGCGTGATGTCCCATGCGTTCGCGTAGGTCAATTTCTGGACCCCAGCCTTTTTACTCTTCGCGTTCGCGTTCACCCTTCCACGAACGCAATGGTCTGTCCAGTCTACCCTTCGCGAACGCGACCTCAATTTTTCCCAATGGTATATAAATATTTCCAAAACAGTAGCTTCGGGATTTTTCATGAGTTTTCACGAAATTCATCTTCTCCAAGGTCCTTAGGCATCCATTGAAGCCATCCTTCGCCAAACTTCTTGGGTTAGTAAATTTCAACTCGTTTCCTTCATTTTTCATCTATATCTAATGAATTCCTAAGCCTAAAACATGAAATTAGTGTAGAAAATTTGGAATTTGGGTAGAGTTAGGCCGTTTTGAATTTCTTAATTTAGATCTCGTTTTGGAGTCGAATTTGAAAACAAATTATATATTCAGGCTTGTGGGTGAATGGGGTGACGTGGTTTTGGTCCGAGCGTCGTGTTTGGACCCAGCGGGCCTGGGGTCGAATTTTGTTATTTTGGAAGAATACATGGAAATGGGTAATTAGGCTATGTAATTGAATTATGGAATCCTTATCGATATACATGAGTTGATTATGCCTAGATAGTACCATTCCGAAGTTGAATTCTAAAGGAAAAGCGGTGTTAGAGGGTTGATTGCTATATTTTGGACCCGAGGTAAGTGTTTGGTCTAACCTTAGCTTGAGGGAATAAGAGTTGAGTCTTATTTTCTACTTGCTAATTGTAGAGTACGATTTATAGGCATGTATAGGCTTGTTTGTGATTGTTGTTTGGGTGAGGGTGTTAAAGCACGAAGGGTGATGTTGTGCATTGCTTGATACTGTGAGGAAAGAGTGTAAATCACGAAGGGTCATGCTGTGCCGTACGATGTACCATTCCGTACCGATATTCATTGATTATATACTGTGAGGAAAGAGAGTAAAAGCACGAAGGGTGATGCTGTGCCATGATTTACATTGATTACATTATAAATTGCATAGTGAGGACGAGAGTAAAAGCACGAAGGGTGATGTCGTGCAAGCTTGTGATTTCTGGTCCTTATTGATATTCTGACCTTGTTGTTCCTTTCTTTGTTTAAGATTTCTTATATGAAATTGTTATCTCCCCACAGCATGTTCCCCTTCCCTTATTGATGGATTACTTCCTGTATTTCTTTTCCGTTGTTTATATATATATTCGAATTGCACAGGTTTACTTGGTAGTCTGGTTCTAGCCTTGTCCCTACTTCACCGAGGTTAGGCTAGGCACTTACCAGTACATGTGGTCGGTTGTACTGATGCTACACCTGCACTTCTTTATGTGTTAGATTACGCAACAGAACCCGAATTTTCTGAGCCGCACTTTCCTGTTATAGGCACGGGCCATTCTTTGTTGGTATAACTGCCTGTGGCAAACTACAACCATCCGCTTTTCATCAATCATAGTCAACTGTTCCAACCGAGTTTTGACCTATTCATCATCCTTGATCTCGGATTCAACGATGATTCGAAGAGTGGGAATCTCAACTTCTGCAGGTATTGTGGCTTCAGTGCCATAAACCAATTAGTAGGATGTGGCCCCAATTAATGTTTGCACGGTTGTGCGACATCCCAATAATGCAAAAGGGAGCTTTTCATGCCATTGTCTAGAACTCT
>ML383307.1:0-50750 GCA_005239525.1 Nicotiana knightiana | reverse complement strand
CAACACAAATTGATATTCAAAAGTCTTGAGAAACTTGATTAAACACTAGTTTAGTATTTTATACACTCAATTGATACGTCAATTCCCTGTGGGATCGACTTTGGGCATAATACCCCAAATTATATTTGCAGCGCCCGTTTAGTCTTTCTATAAGACATAGTTGAGCGTGACCAGCATCTGTTATGAGAAATGATTTTGGCCAGAGGGCCAGTTTTATGATGATTTTACTGCATTTTCGAACTATGATTTACTTCGTTTTCAAACTAAGTTTTACTGAGGATTTCACTGAGATATATTGATATTATAATTGTTTTAAAGGATTTTTGGAACTAGTTTTGAACTTATGAAATTGCTGAATACTACTTGGTGTTTTACTGCTTTTGTGAAATTGTGTATCTGTCTGTGTGCTTTATATTTCTCAGACTGTGATTTATTTTCATTACTACTGAGTTGGCATACTCATAAAGACTCCCTGTGCCTCTGTGCACAAATCCAGGTACTAGTTCGCAGCAGTAGCTATTCAGTTGTTAGCAGCAGATCACGGTATTCGAGGTAGCTTTCTAGTGTCCATAGCATCTCCATTTCCCTTCCTATTTAGTCTTAGCTTTCGATTCGAGATATATTATATTTAGCAGAGTTAGTTTTATCTATTTTTAGATGCTCATGACTATTGACTCCAGTTCTGGGAGGTTGTTTAGAGTTGTTTAGTTCATTATTGGGGGCGCTAGACTTATATAATTTAATTCTTTATTATGGCTAATGTAATTGTTATATTGTGAACTGTTATAATCAAACAAATGTGTGGTAATGTGATGGTTGGCTAGCCTAGCTCCACGATAGGCGCCATCACGGCCTGTTGGGATTTGGGATCGTGACAAGTTCGTATCAGAGCTCTAGGTAACATAGGACTCAACGGTCATAAGCAGGTTATGTAGAGTCTTGCGGATCGGCACGGAGACATCTTTACTTATCTTCGAGAGGCTGCAGAAACCTTAGGAAACATTCCACATTCTTGAATTCTTATTGTGCGAACCCATTTATTCAGCCAAAAGCGTAACTCTTTGAATTCATTTCATGTATTCGAATGCGCATGCGAGCGCTTGGTATCGGTTGTGCGTCGGTGGCTTGTGACTTCCATGGGTGAGATGGGCTTTTTAACATGTTAATAATAGGCCATCCGGAAGGACTTGAGGCCGTATTTTGTCTGTGGCTTGAGTGTTGAGATTTCATTGGGTGAGCACATGTGTTGGGGGACTTAAATGTTCGTTTGTGTCCTTATTGATGGAACTTTGTGACTAGATGACTACATGGTGAGTGTGATCGGATAGTTAGATGTATTTAGGTTGTTTGATTGTGACCAAAATGAATTGGTGGGAGATGTAGCAAGAACCATTGAGTATTTGACTTCTGTCTTGAGTTAGAATATGACCTCGAGTTGTGAGTGTATTGATGGACCTCTCGTGTAGCTTAGTTGTGGAGTGAAGTGGATTTTCCTATTGTGTTCTGAGTTCCTGTGATGTCTTTTAGGCTGACCAATGCCCTAACAACGTTCATGTAATTGATGAACGGTGCATGCACTCGTGTTATAACTCCTTTGTTATTGTATTTTTTGATGGCATCTTGCCGTACTCTCGTATCCAGGGATAGCTAACTCGGCATTTGATGATGGCATTACAAGGATACAAGGAGGAGAAGCTTTGTGCGAAGTTCTCCAAGTGTGAATTGCTGGCTCAGTTCAGTAGCATTCTTGGTGGTGTCCAGTGAAGGTATCTATGTGGTCAGACGAGTGTGAGTAGAGCTTCCAGAAGCTCAAAGAATTCCTTGACCACAGCCCCAGTGTTAGTATTGCCATCAGCTTCAGGTTCTTATACCGCTAAATGGGATGTCTTGGGGGCAGGAAATGGTTGTGTTCTAATGTAGGAAGGTATAGTAATTGCATCATGGCGATGATTTTCGGAAGTGTATAGGGAGATAACATTTTGAGATTAAGCAGGTAAAGGTATCTCCTGCGGTTTGTCTTGAGGTGTGTGACCTTTATGTTTATCTGTAGCAAGTTCTTTTCTACTAGTAAATGATGTATGTTGTAATTTGAGTTTAGCTAGCTTGTGGGAGTTGTCATGATCATTACAGTGGTGAATGTGAGATTTGCATACGATTTGAGGGTTAGATGGTCTGGGTCATATGAGCGTATGAAGGATTTAGTTGAATCCCACCACAGTATGGTGCCAGTGATAATGTGTGGGAATCGCGAGTTATTATTTGTCTTGATCTTTGGCTTTGAGCAAAGTGGGGGAGTCCGCTAATGATAAGTTGATTACACGAGTATGTTGGTGAATCAGTTACGACCTACAGAGGTGGAGTCTGGGAATGACTCAAGTGATGAAAATTTCTTCGATACAAGTTGTAATGTGCTTTACGGATAGAGGAATTCATTGAATGATGGAGTTGTACTGGTAAGTGTAGAGTGTGCAATGTATGAGTGTGCTTGTTGCTTCAAGGGTGTGGATTAATTTCCTAGTATGTGGATTGCAAGCGGGGTCAGGTCGTTCTGTTTACTTGGTTAGTGTAATTGAAATTGCATAGAGTAAATGACGTTCCAGAATGGTTCAGACGGATTCAAGGTTATATGTAGCGATTTGAAGTCTTCGAGGTGTGTAATTGGCTAGAACAGAGATTTATATAGGAGTGTGTAAAACATCATCATAGATTCTTCATATCAATACTCTAGGAGGTGAATGTGATGACTTTAGATTCAGGGGAATTCTCTTCAGGGTAAGAATTTCTAATGTGGTGCTTTGGGGATATTTGAGAAAGTATTCAGCGACTTATGATCCTTAGGTTGTATATATTTATGCTCGGGTCTCGTTTGGTGAGTCTGGATTGAGAATTGCGGTATTAGGGAAAGAAGGAGTATCAATTGAAGGTAAGTCAGGAGAAAACTTGGATAAATCGGGCCGCTTGGTGGTAGGTCGGATCGACATGATAATGGATGTGGTTGGTTCTTTGGGCGTTTATAAGGTAATGAGTTGTTATGGGTGTTTCTTAGCAATTCTCTTGGAATTTTGTGGCATGCATAGCTTGGTTGAGTTAGAAGGATTCAGTCCTGGAGTTTTGATGTTGTACAAATATGATTCGGGAGTTCTTGATGGTTTCTACCATGGTTAGAGATGTATATTTCTACTGGCGTGAGGGCTATGTGATGTATAGTGATTTTGCTTCTAGATGGGATCAAATGGGAAGTTCTTGGCTAGTTCGGTACGTAGTTGTTTGTGGCCAAGAAGGAAGAATGAAGTTCTCATATTTATCATAGGATTGCATGGCGCATGCGGTATTTTATGTATACTGGAGAGTGGCATATGTGAGGTCACGGTTCAGTTCTGGAAGGAAGGTCAGAACTGGCAGTTTAAGATGATTAGGTAAAGGATACCAATATTGGGTGGCTGGATGAGAGTATACATTCATTAAGGGCAATGTGTTTAAGGCAATGTGTTCGAATAAGGGTGCTTCATTAGTGTTACGTCGCTCTCTTGTTGGATCGACTGCTGATATTCAAGGTTGCTTAGTGGAACGAAAGAATTATGGGGGAATCCCTCGTGGAATGATTGAGTATTGGAGACATGTTATATATCCGAGTGGTGCATCGGGGATCAGATATGGAAATTGGTGCACTTTATGGATTTCGAGACTGGGAGTTTTCATGAACAGATTATTTGTAGTTGTGAACCACGAGGATGCGAGCAAGCTAGTCAGGTGTTAGTATATGTCATGATTCAGTCATTATGAACCTTTGGAGAGTTATCTACCTGTTGTGGATGACTAGAGTTGATTTAGAATATAATTATTTGTAAGGTAGTATGGGTGGGTGTTCTATCGGGACTTTATAGCGAGATTTGAGTAAGGTAAGTAATCGGGTGTTGCAGGATTGAGACGGGTTGGTTATGTTCTTTATGGTTCGGGTGGCATGGTATCGTCCGATTTCCCCATGGTTATGGCAATGCACTTTGAGTAACTGATGTCGAATTTCGCATGGTTATTGATTTTGAGCAAGATGGATTGGAGTGTTTCATGTGGTCCAGCGATTGGATGGGATCACACTTCGTAGCAGAGTTATGTAGAGGTAGGATTCTTTATGTCGGACTGGGATGATATGGTTTCATGATCTGTACCAGGCTGTTAGCATGATGTGGTAATGGCAAGAGTAATGGAATGATAGTCCTCTCGTATGAGTCTTCTCTATTTTATGAATTGAGCTCTTGGGATGTTGTTAGTGCGTGCATGAATTGCACGACTTATGGATTTGGATGGTATTGATGCTGATCGGACGAATGGTTGCTGGTTTCTACGTGTTTCTTTCATCATCAGACCTGTCACGACCCAAATTCCGCTCAGGTCATGATGGCGCCCAACGCCAGGGTCAGGCAAGCCAACATCTAACTACTCGTGATGTTACTTACATGACTAAGTGATAAAAACCTTTTTCGGGTTCTTTAAATAAGAAAGACCTTTAAAACAACGTTTAAGTGAGAACACAAGAGAATCTACAACTCAAAAGAACGCAAAATTCATTTAACTTTGCAAAAATATCAAGAAAATCCAGTAACTGTGCTAGAACCTAGTGCCACAAGTCAACAGGCGACTGAGAGGATAACAAAATTCTACTAATAAATACAATATTGTCTGATAGGGAATAGACAAATATATCAAATATATGCAGGGGACTCCACAGCACTGCCAGGATCGCCAAGGGAAGCAGCTCACCGTGTAGTCAGTAAAATGGAACTCTCAACGATGTCCACCGGAATAGTTACCGGACGCAGCTGGATTAGAACATGTACAATTAAGTACAGAATAGTAGCATGAGTACATATATTTAAATATGTATCCAGTGAGTATCCCGTCTAAACTCGAAGAAGTAGTGACGAGAAGTAGACGTATTACTCACTAGGTCAAGAATACTAACATGTGACAATAAGATTGAGCAGGAACAATAAATATGAAAAGCAGGTAGACATGGAGAAGTCAAATAAACAAGTAAGACCTCTCGTTCCGTATCAGGCAACAATAATACACGAACAAACCCTCAAGTTCCTTCCAAACCAACAAGTAATAAGGATGATTTATAAATAAGCTCTCAGACAAGTAAATAGCATATAATATGCCGAAGTGTACGGCCGAAGCGTCGCGATAAATTAAAATGTGCACTGCCGAGGGTCGACGGCCCGAACCATAGATGCATCTATTAGCCCGCTCACGAATCGATCATGTGACGCAGTTTACATAAGATAAGGCTACACCCGCTCACGAATCATACTTGTGACTCGGGTGCTCATAACATACACGTGATTATAAGGGAAAACTTAAGAGAAATTCCGGATACATAATTGGGACATAAAGCTTGCATTTGAAATTCATAGAATACTCACTATCATTTCCATATAACCCGTAGGGACATAACTCAACCAAAGCACATTGAAAAGCATAAGCAAAACACGTAAAACATGCCTGTGAGTCCTAACTCTACCCGATATAGCATTATAGTTGCTACGCACGGACTCTCGTCACATGGTGCGTACGTAGCCCCCGCAATTAAGGACAATCAATCAATCACAAGTACCTATGGGGACAATTCCCTCTTACAAGGTTGGAAAAGAGACTCACCTTGTGTAGAACCTACTCCTAGGGTCAAGAAAGTACCCGAAACTCCAAACCCGTCGCTCAAGGACTCGAAACTAGCCAAATATTATTTAAATATATCAACATACACTCAAAAGTATGAAATTACACTCCTAATTAGGCTAATTCATCGCTCTTGAAGAAATCCCAAAATACACCCCCGGGCCCACACGCTCGGATTCCTGAAATTTTCGAAGAAAGCACTCACCCATAGCCTAAGGATAATTTATATATAAATTCCATAAGAATCCATGGTGAAAAAGTGGCGAAATTCACCTAAATTTGTAAGCCCTAGGTTTCCACCCTAACCCCTTTGATTTCACTAATTTGATGTTAATCTACCTAAGTTTTGATGTAATAATCTAACATAAAATTAAGAATTACTTACCTCTTCGTTGCTAAGTGAAATCCCTCTTGAAAAGCTCCCAAAATCGCCCAAGTGAAGATAAAATGATGAAAGAAGGGAGGAATCCCGTATTAATTAAGGGTTCTGCCTTCAGCTATTTTCGCACCTGCGGCCACTTGGACCGCAACTGCGGTCCCTCACCTGCGGCCAAGTGGTCGCACCTGCGAAAAATGGCCAAGGAGCCTGGGACCGCACCTGGGAAGAAAGGTGCGCACCAGCGAGTCCGCACCTACGAGATCGCACCTGAGGGTGAAGGCCCGCACCTGCATTGTTTGGCCATTCCTTAAGGGGACCGCACCTGCGATGGTATGACCGCTGGGGCGCTATCGCACCTGCGATCTGGGCAACCGCACCTGCAGTCACACCAGATCTGGTGCACCTGCAGCGGATGCTGCTGGTTTTTGGCCCCGATCGGGGTCCGGGAGGCCTCTGGGCCCACCCGAGCCCCCGTGAAATTATACCAACAAGTCCTAAATCATATTACAGACTCGCTCGAGTGTTTGGAACACCCTAAACAACGTTAAAACTCAAAAACACCCTTCAAAATCCCTAGAATCAAACTTCAGAATTTTCAAGTTTTAGAATTCGGGTTCAATGCGCCAAACCGACCTACGCTATTCGGAATTACACCAAACTTTACAAGCAACACATATTAATCATATTTAACCCGTTCCGGGCTCTGAAACCAATATACGGTCCCGGTAACACAATTTTCTCATTAAATTTCATTTCAAAAAACCTTTATATTTTTCACAAAACAATTTTCTTTAAAAATTCATTTCTTGGTCTTGGGACCTCGGAATTGGATTTCGGGCATACGCCCAAGTACCATATTTTCCTACGGACCCTCCGGGACCGTCGAATCATGGTTCCGGGTCCGTTTACCAAAAATGTTGACCAAAGTCAACTTTAAGTCAACTAATTATAAAAATTTTAGTTTTTCATCAAGTTTTTACATAGAAGCTTCCCGGCTACATGTCCGGGCTGCGCACGCATACCAACGTGAGGTTAACGAATGCTTTCGGAGCGTCGGGAATAGATTTATCCAAGTTAACACAGGATGATCATTTGGATCATTACAATCTTCACCTCTTAAACAAACGTTCATCCTCGAATGGATATACAAGTGTACTTGAGTCTGAGAACAGATGGGGATAATGGCTCCGCATATCCTCCTCGGACTCCCATGTCGCCTCCTTAACAGGATGGCCCCGCCACTGAACCTTCACGGCTAAAACTCTCTTAGATCTCAACTGGCGATACTGTCTGTCAATGATATCAACTGGCTCCTCCTCGTAACCCAACCTCTCATCTAACTGAATAGTGCTGGAATCAACCACGTGAGAGAAGTCAGGGTGATACCTCCAGATCATGGACACACGGAAGACTGGATGAACTCCAGATAAGTGGGGAGGCAAGGCAAGCTCATAAGCAACCTCACTCACTCGCCGCAACACCTGAAAAGGACCTATAAACCTCGGGCTCAGCTTGCCCTTCTTCCCAAACCTCATAATTCCCTTCATCGGCGATACCTTTAGCAGAACCTTATCTCCCTCCATAAATGATTCATCACATGCCCTCTGATCCGCATAGCTATTTTTCCTGGACTGTGCGGTACGAAGTCTCTCCTGAATAAACTTCACCTTCTCTAAGGCATCTCTCACCAAGTCTGTTCCATACAGCTTAGCCTCACCAGGCTCAAACCACCCGATGGAAGAATGACATCGCCGACCATACAAAGCCTCAAATGGAGCCATCTCAATGCTGGCCTGGTAACTGTTATTATAAGAAAACTCGGCCAAAGGAAAGAACTGATCCCACTGGCCTCCGAAGTCAATCACACATGCCCTGAGCATGTCCTCCAATATCTGGACTGTACGCTCCGACTGACCGTCGGTCGGAGGGTGAAAAGTTGTGCTGAGATCAATATGAGTACCCATCTCTCGGTGCAATGCTCTCCAGAAATGCGAGGTGAACTGAGGGCCTCGGTCTGATATAATGGACACCGGCACACCATGCAACCGGACTATCTCCCGAATATAGATCTGGGCTAACCTCTCGGATGAATAAGTAGTAGCCACAAGAATGAAATGCGCCGATTTGGTCAATCTATCCACAATGACCCAAACCGCGTCAACCTTCCACAAAGCCTGAGGTAACCCAACTACGAAATCTATGGTGATGCGCTCCAACTTCCACTCAGGAATGGGCATCTGCTGTAGTAATCCCCCCTGGTCTCTGGTGCTTATTCTTCACCTGCTGGCAATTAAGGCACCTAGCCACATACTCCATGATGTCTCTCTTCATCCGCCTCCATCATTAATGTTGTCTCAGGTCACGATACATCTTCATAGCGCCAGGGTGAAAAGAATACCGCGAACTGTGTGCCTCCTCAAGAATCCTCTGCCTCAGGCCATCTACAATGGGAACACACAACCGACCCCGGAGTCTCAGAACACCATCCTCGCCAATAGTTACCTCCTTGGCACCGCCCTGAACCACTGTATCCCGGAGTTAAGCCAAGCGTGAATCATCATACTACCGAGCCTTAATCTCCCCCAATAATGAATACTGAGCAACCACATGAGCGAGAACTCGACTAGGCTCCGAAAGATCTAATCTCACCAAACGGTTAGCCAAAGACTGAATGTCCAAGGCTAGAGGCCTCTCCTCAGCCGTAATGTAAGCCAAACTGCCCATACTCTCCGCCTTCCTACTCAAAGCATCTGCTACCACGTTCTCCTTGCTCGGATGATAAAGATAGTGATATCATAGCCCTTCAATAACTCAAGCCACCTGCGCTGCCTCAAATTGAGATCCCTCTATTTAAAGAAGTGTTGTAAACTCCGGTGGTCTGTGTAAACCTCGCAAGACACCCCATATAAGTAGTGCCTCAAAATCTTAAGAGTATGAATAATCGCCGCCAACTCTAGATCGTGCACTGGGTAATTCTTCTCATGAACCTTCAGCTGGCACGAAGCATAGGCAATAACTCTCCCCTCCTGCATCAACACACACCCCAAACCTACGTGTGAGGCATCGCAATACACTGTATACATCCCAGAACCTGAGGGTAATACCAAGACTGATGCTGAATCAAAGCCGCCTTGAGCTTTTGAAAGCTCGCTTCACAATCGTCAGACCACTGAAATGGGGCATTCTTCTGAGTCAACCTGGTCAGTGGGGCTGCAATGGATGAAAAGCCCTCCACAAATCGCCGATAGTAGCCTTCCAAACCCAAGAAACTCGTGATCTTAGTAGCTGAAGTAGGACGTGGACAACTCTGAACCATCTTAATCTTCTTAGGATCGACCTTAATACCCTCTCCAGATAAAACATGTCCCAATAATGCCACGGAATCTAGCCAAAACTCACTCTTGGAGAACTTAACATACAACTTCTCTTCTCGCAAGGTCTGTGTTGATACCCAATTTTTCCTAATTTTTACATATTTTTATCTGAATTATTCCCTTATTTATTCAATATTTCATATTTAAATAATTCACAAATTGTGCTCTAAATAAATCTCAAAATATTTTCCAATTCAGTATGTCATTCATAATCACTTTTTATTTATTAAAATTCAATTATTTCATAAATTGGCTAATTGAGTCTTATTTAATTACAATTATAATTATCTTGCAATTATAGCCTAATTAGTAATTTTATACCTTTAAAAATCTGAATTTATGTCTCTTACATTTTTAATATTGTCTAATTATTGTAATTTTTACTTATTTAACTCAATTTCATTTTTATACAATTATTAGCTATTTAATTAATTAATTATCTCATTTTAATTAGGTATTTCACAACTGGCCTTTTTGCTATTTAAAATCTAGCCTAATTCAACCCCTGGCCCAATTGAGACCAGCCCAAACCTTTCTCCTACCCGGCCCAACCCCCGGATGATCTGAGCCGTCGATCAAATGAGATCAACGGCCCAGATATATCATTTCCATAATTAACTTATCACCTAACCCTCCCCCATCCGTCTCTCATTCAATCGAGACTCACTCTCTCTCTACGTCTCTTCTGCTCCCTCATCTCTCTAGAACACTCTGGGCTCTTTGTCTTCTCCGATGTCTCCAACCTTCATCTCCGTCCATTTCCAGGTTCACCTCCTTCAACCACCGGCCACCATGAAGCCACATCTCTCCGGTTACTTCGTCTCTAAGCCCCTTTAAAGATTTCAACCATGCCAGACGGTCATGGAAGCTCCTGCCTGGGTGTTTCCGGCCTTCTCCGGCGAGGTTCGACTCGATGGTGCTGTAACTACCACCATCTCTGAGTTTTACAACAGGTTCTCCGATTATCTCCGGGTTCTCTCTCTGAAACCCTAGCTCTAACACTTTTATTTCTTTTAAGATCTGAAACATATCTATATTTATCTTGATGGTTTTCACCTATTTTTCTTAAGAAAACTGAAACTCTTCAAACGATTTTTTCTTTTTAATAACTAGGGTTCTTAGAACCCCTTCTCTCAACCGTTTAATTCCTGATTTGTCAGTATTATCTCATGATTCTCCTTATGTTTGCCTGTTTATTCGAGGTCTTTACTTTGTTGTTTGATTTTTGCTAAAACCCTAAATCTTTAGTCGTAACCCTAGTTTCTGACTTGCTTTTCGATATATATGTTTACTTGCTCTATTGGTTTGCTGTTTTCTCATGAGTATGCTTCGATTGATTAATATGTCTTCTTATTTTTACCTAATACTGTTATACTAGGGTTCCTATTTGATTTTGCTTGCTTACACTCTGCTTATATGTTCATTCATTGAATGTGTCCTTTAATATCAATATTATTAACGTTCTAATCCCTAATTTGTGTGATTAGGGTTTCTAATTTTGTCTAATATGTGTTTATTCTGCTTAAATCAGTATTATTTGCCGATTTAAATCTTTGAATAATCGTGATTAGTATTGTTCCTCCTGATTGTGAGTATTTCCTTAAATATGTGATAACTTTCCCTAATTCATGCTAATTTCCTGTGATTTAAATCTCAACCGAGATTTTCTTGACTGATTTCCAGAATTTATATTATACTTTTCCTTATTTCTATGAATAAACATGCTGTCAAATTAATTAATATGCACTTTCCTTAATTGGTATATTTTGTATCTAGTCCTAATCACATGCCCTATTTTGTACTCTTCCTTATATGCTTAAATCAGCTTCTCAACTGATTTCTTTCCTTGTTTATCACTGTTTGTATCCGTTTGAACTAGGACTCCTTAATTAAAGGGATTACTTGTATCAATTGATTCTAATTAGAGTTTATTTCCATAATTATGCTGAACTTTTACTTGTTACCACATTTTCTACATGTTTTCAAAACTATAAGTACTCTTGCTTTTTCATTGAGCAAGACATCAGTCGAACATCATCCAAAACTCTCTATACTACTCTCTCTTGTGTTCTGTCTTTCTTTGCTCTCTTGTCTCTATTTCTACTCTCTACTGTGCTTATAATTAGCTGGCTGTTAAGCCAAGGATAATACTGGGCTATCACTCTACTCTCTTCTGCTTGCTCTCATCACTGGTATGTTCTAGTTTAAAATTACAGCATCTTAAACAATATGTTTCAATTTTTGTTGAGATTCTTATTGTTTCTTTTATGCTTTTACTTATGGTTTTACTACCTGCCATGCAACTAGCATGTCTACTCCCTCTATATGATCTCTCTTCTTCTTCTAGCTTAATCATGTTCTATTCTATGCAGTTTATTATGTCCTATATAACTCTTGACTATGTAATTACTTTTCCCTATCATGTCTGCCTGCCTAATATCTCTCATGTGTTTTCTTTAGAAACTATCTAATTCTTGTTAGTACCAGACTTATATCCTTATCTATAATGTGTAATGACTATGATCTGACTGATGATCTACTGCTACCATTATTTGTCCCTAAATCCCCTTTTCCCCAGTTTGTGATTGTGTCACGACCCGAAATTTCCACCCTTCAGGTCGTGACAACGTCTAACGTTGAACCCACTAGACAAGCCAACGCATTCATGTAATCTATCAAGTTCAAGTAAACTCCACGGTAGTAAAGAAAGTATTGTTCAAGTCTTAACCGAAGTCTCAAAAATGCCTCGAAAACACTTTACGGTAGAAATGTAATAAAACTCTGAAATTTGCATAAATAACATGTAAAGTAAAGAACATCGCATCCCAAAATCGGGGTGTCACAACCTCACGAACTGTCTCTAGGAATACTAAATGCAAGTCCGAAAAGAAATACAACATTGTCTTTAGAACTGAAGAAGAAGTAAGACAATAGGATTCTAATTAACAGAAGAGGCTTCAGGGTCCGCGAACGCCAATGGTATACCTTGAAGCTCGATATGTACTGAAGGTAACTCCCTCAGAGCGGTCCACGGGGTCCGGGTGCGAGGTCTGCACAACATAGAGAAGTGCAGTGTAGTATCAGCACAACCGACCCCATGTACTGAGTAAGTGCCGAGCCTAACCTCGGCTGAAGTAGTGACGAGGCTAGACTTGACAACACTATACATACCTATGCAATTCTATATACTAACAGGAAGATATCGACGGAAATAAACAAGTAAAATCATATAGAGGGTAAACCTGCCGGGGATAAAAGGGGTAACAATCACTAGCACAGTAGAACAGGGTAATAACCGAGATGTGAAAGTAAAGCAGGAATTGAACGTCTCAGAATAGGTCATGAACAACAAAAGGCACGGCATGTCCCCTCGTGCGTAATCTTACAATCACTCGGCACGGAATGTCCCCTCGTGCATCAATAGAAAAAATCACTCGACACGGAGTGTCCCCTCGTGTATATATATATATATATATATATATATATATAATAAACACTTGGCACAGAATGTCCCCTCGTGCAATAAACAATAAACAATCGGCACAGAATGTCCCCTCGTGCAATAAATAAATAAATAAACAATCGGCACGGAATGTCCCCTCGTGCAATAAAACAAATAAACAATCGGCACGGCATGTCCCCTCGTGCGATAAATAAACAAACACTCATCCTCACCAACAATGAAAGATATAAGGGCAAGGAATACATCATAGTGGAAATACGGTTCAATATCATCCGGCAAAGGGAAAACATCAGCCAATTTCACAACAAGTGCCCGGCAAGGATCTCAGCTATAACCAAACATTTCAAGTATATCCGTAACAGTTGGGTTTCCAATCAAACCAATGTATCATAAGTTCATCAACCAAGATTTCCCAAAAACGACGGCTTCTAAGTAGAGACAAGTTCACAATATAACGAACATGGAAGTAACAACAAGATATTTATCATAAATAGACTCACGGACATTATTGACTTACAATGCATAGGTACTCGTCACCTTACATATGCATCGAACATGATAAACACTTAGCACATAACATACAATACCTATTCCCTCACCAAAGTTAGGCAAGACACTTACCTCGGGCCCAAATATAGCAATCAACCCTCTAACACCGCCTTTCCTTTTGAATTCAACTCCGGAACAACAATATCTAGGCATAATTAATTCAATAATATCAATAAAGACTCCATAAGACCATCCCATAGCCTAAATATATAATTCCTAGCATTCTTCCAAAAATTCCAAAATTTGACCCCGGGCCCACTTGGTCCAAACACAGGGCTCGGACCAAAACCTGATCACCCATAACCCCACGAGTTAGAATATATGATTTGTTTTAAGATTCGACCCCAAATTGAGGTTGAATTACCCAAAATTCCATAAACCCTATCTCTACCCAAAACTCCTAATTTCTACTTCGATTTTAGGATTTTAGGCCTAGATTCTAGTGATTAGGGAAGGAAAATGAAAGAAATTGGTGTTAGGAACACTTACCCAAAAGGCTATGGAGGAGGAAATGGCTTGAAGGTCTTCAATGGGGGTTGGAGAAGAAGAAGGAAGTGAAAAATTGTAAAATCACGTAAGTGTATTATGTTTTTGGGGTATTTTAATAACTGGGTAAAAATACACACTGTGATCGCAGAAGAGGACCTGGTACTGATCCTATGCGATCGCAGGAAAGCCTCTGCGATCGCGAAGCATGGTGACCTTACCCTATGCGATCGCGGAGCTTCAGGACTTCCTACACTGCGATCGCGACCCCACCATTGCGATCGCATAAGACATCAGGCCCCTCCCCCACACTCAACTCTATGCGATCACGGCTCTTCCTATGCAATCATATAGACTATGCTACCAGACCCTAGAAAACTCAAGAAACACTAGATTTTTGACATTTTTGCACCCGTTAGCTACCCGAAACTCACCCGAGCCCTCGGGTCTCAAAACCAAAAACACACACGACTCCCAAAATATCCTACGAACTTATTCAAGCTTTTAAATCACCAAAATATCATCAAAAACAAGGAATTAAACATCAAAACTCATAGAATTTTCTTAAAACTTCATAAAGCTTAATTATTCCGATTATTATCCGAAACACGTCATTTCAAGTCCGTTTTACACCAAATTTCACAGATAAGTCTCATAACATATATTAAACCTCTCCCGGGCTCCGGAACCATAATACGGGCCCGGTAACATGCTTCACACATCAAAGTTCATTTTCAAAAACTTTTATTATTTTCAGAAAACAATTTTTTTTTTAAAATCACTTCTCGGACTTGGGACCTCGGAACTCCATTCCGGGCATACGCCCAAGTCCCATATTTTCCTACGGACCCTCCGGGACAATCAAATCACGGGTCCGGGTCCATTTACCAAAAATGTTGACCAAAGTAAACTTTAACCCATTAATTATTGAAAATTCAGTTTTTCATCAAGTTTTCACATCAAAGCTTCTCGGCTACACGTCCGGACTGTGCACGCGTATCGAGGTGAGATCAATGAAGGATTTCGGAGCTTCGAAATACAGATTTGGTTTAAATAATATTGGATGACCTTTTGGGTCATCACAGATTGTTGCCTGGAACTCTACTGAGTTATGACTATCTGCTGTTACTTCCTTTTCAAAACTAGTTCTCATGGTATCCTCTCAAACTAGGTCATCTCAAAACTCCCTTTCAAAACTCTTTTAATATGAAGCACTTCACACTATTCCTGGACCTTTAGGCTCCACCCCCCTCAGTGTGAGCATTTCTTAGGGACCTTGAGTTCCCTATGAACTTTGACACACTGAGGCAGGGTATTCTACACTGCACTTGTTTAACTGTTGGCATTTTTGGGTGCTGGTATTGGCCAGGGCCCTCATCAAGGCTTTTGGGAACTTTGTCGTACCCAGGCTGAGTAAGGCTGTGAAACTTGAAAGGGGTGACGCTGGAAGATTGGGCCTGTGTGAAGGCTCCCTAACATGAAGAAATAAAGAAGCCATTGCAATTGCCGGAAAGACTAGGCCTACTAACGGCACAAAAATAGATGGAAGGTTCAAATTTGTCATAGAAGGGGTACCTCGATTTACTATTTGTATCTGTTATTATGTTATTATATAAATAAAGATATCTTGTAATAATTATAATTAAATTAAGAATTTGAATTCTAATTACTAATTAGATAATATTTATTATTAATAGAATTTGAAGAATTTGAAATTCTTAGTATAGATCTAAGTATCTATATATCTAAATCTAACTGAGTAGGTATAATAAGTGCACTTCTTGTTTTCCTTTTTATAATTACTATAATCATTCGATATGGTCTGTAATAATTTGTAAACAAACTATTGGGGTTGTATAGTGAAATGGGGAGGGGTTATGCATGTTTAGTTTAAGTAATGGGTAGAAAACATGTTTATAGGTTTTATTTACCTATTTGTGCAATAGATAACCTGCTTAGGACATGCACCTCACATATTAGAAACCCTGTTTTAGGTCTTTCACTTTCATCATGTCATTCACTCTTTTCATGATTCTGATCGATTAATAACAAGCAAATAAATCATCAGAAGGTCATTGCCGCATTTTCATCTTAGAAACCATGTTTTAGGAACCCCCATGTGCATTAGACATCCTGTTGTTTAAGGCCATATATTTCTCTGAGTTGCAATCGTAAAAACGCCTAATTAGAATGCTTGATCTAATAAAACATGGTTAAACTACCTGCAACGTTTCTGCCAACATATACTTCTTAAAATAAGAGTTAAATACGCATGTTCACCTTCTTAAGTAGGCAATGTATGCGACGCCCCGGCAAACCTTAGGCTTAATACGTACTAAAACCAAAATAAGCCGTTCTATACTTGGCTGGTCTTAAAGCTAATTAGCCTCTTTTGAAATCTTTAAAACCTTGCTGCTTTCACTCTTGTTTTCTGAAGTTTATTCTATTTCTCCTAAGAAACCCCTACTCTGTTTCCTAATCACTGATTTTTGAAATTGTGCATCCACCCCCCCCCCCCCTTTTTTTTACTAAAACTCCTTCTAGCTACTGGTTCTTGTCCAATCCTGAATTACTGGATTTCAAAGTAAGTTACTCATCTTCAAAACTACTCTGTTTTATTTAAATCTTGCTTTGCTTCTGATTACTGATTTTCTAAAAGTTGTTCACCTCTTTTTACTGAAAACCCCTAAATTGTTGCGCACTTTTCAACTCCTTGTATCATCTTTAGACTACTGGATTGTTTAATCAATCACCCTTCTCTAAATTGCTTTAACTGAACTTTCTATTTATTACTGAGTTTTCAAGAAAAACCCAAACTGCTAAAACTACTGTTTTCCAACTCAAACTCTTATTCTAACGTTAAGACCTTAATTATGTTTGACACGTGCCACTTACATGTTTGATTGTGGAGGGATCTGTGAGCCTGTTATCTGCCCTATGTGTTCCCATATGTGATGTCCTACTTGTTTTGTATGTCGTCTAGTATTTTATCCTTTGCACCTAAGGGTTCAGCCTAGTCTCCGCCTTTGTAGGAATAGTAGTCATAACTACCCTCCAGGACTTATAGGATGGGATGGGTAATGGAACGGACTAAGCACTCGTGACCGACACATACGCTTAAAATAACCTTTACGGGGTGGGAAGGGTAGAATATGGATATGATGACCGGTGCGCTAATACCACGTGTAGCTTCCTCGTTGAGGACGTGACATATCGGGTATTGCATTGATTTGATCCATATTATTTGAACTTAGGATAGTTTTCCCTTTTAAATATTCGTAATGTTATCTTACTAAAACTTTTAATAGAACTTGTACTTTGTATGAAATCCCCTCTTATTTGAGCCTTTATTTGCTATTTGTCTATTCGTCCAAATTCACAAAACTTCTTGGTTGGGACCCACAGTTATGGATCTCGAGGGGTGCCTAACACCTTCCTCTTGGGATACTATCAAGCCCTTACCTGTTCTCTTGTAATGCAAACTAGTCTATGAGTTATAAACTCTAGGTGCCCTAACGCACCACAAAATCGTTAGGTGGCGACTCTTCCTTTTTCTTTAAGGAGTTGTCTATAATGTGCTAACCCGATCTCTTTTGCACCTAACCCGTGCGATAGTGGAAAAAGGGGGCACGACAGCATGGCGACTCTGCTGGGGATCTTCCCTAGGCTTATACCATTACAAGCGTCTTGTGAATTTGGACCTTTAATTGTTGTTTAAATGCTTACACCCTTTCCTATTCCCCATTACATGTTATTAACTGTTTAATTCTGCAATTATTTATCTGTATAAAACTGAAATCTCTTCATGTTTTCTTTACAACTGCTTTCCTTTATAGCTGTCACATTTACTTCTCTTTACTGCTTTCCACAATACGAAAATACATGTCTACTTGGTTTAATGTTTATTATTGCATCACCATGCTCCGCATTCATATTCCACTCTTGCCATATTGAATCCTATAACAACGCTTACAATGTGTGGTTGCGCTATTCCAATGTTACTACCCCTAAATTCGGAAAGGCATATTTGTGGTAAAACTAGTCGATCAACGGTGTTCCCCCTTGAGTTGTCCACTCGAGGGTACCGGTCTAAAACCCCATAGAAACCCTACTCTATTTGTATGTTGCATGCATCACTGTCAAACCTAGCCAGGCTACCGTGTTGTCCGCACA
Source organism: Nicotiana knightiana (assembly GCA_005239525.1). Classification (NCBI taxonomy): domain Eukaryota; kingdom Viridiplantae; phylum Streptophyta; class Magnoliopsida; order Solanales; family Solanaceae; genus Nicotiana; species Nicotiana knightiana. The sequence continues at coordinate 32,650 of ML383307.1, read as the reverse complement.
ATAGCCTTTAAGATAGCGTTATCCAAAGTCCATTGGGTTTCTCTGGAACCCAAACGGACGCCTTCACGTTCTGTGCATTTATCTAGAGAACTTAAATGCTTATTGTAATTATTGATGTTAAATAGTCGAGTCTGGTGGGGGTAAGGGTCTAACTGGTCTACTTTGCAGAAATGAGGCACGAGGTCCCCATATTCGGTATGGTCACCAACATCCACCCTAAACTCTTAAAATGGTGGGATGATCTTCATTCGAGTGACAAGACAGTCGTCAAAAAGCACTTGGGCAACCTGCCCTCCCTCCTGGACATTCATCCTAATAACATGATGATAGAGGCCGCTACATTATTCTGGGATGGTGATCGCTCTATCTTCCAGTTTGGGACTAATGCAATGACACCGCTGTTGGAAGAGATAGGGGGTTTAGCTGGTTTACCTTGGGAATCTCCAGGGTTATTGATGCCTGAAAACCGTACTGGTCGGGATTTTCTCAAGATGATGGGACTTAAGAAGAATCTAGACTTAGTTTGCTTGAAGGACTCATACATTCCCTTTGACTACCTGTACGAAAGATATGGGTGTAGCACATCCTACCGCACTAACCAGGACGAGTTCGCCCTCACTTCTTTTGGGGCACATTCATTGTCGGGTTTTCATCTTCATATTTTGCTTTTTGGAACTAATGGTGTTCCCGATGAAGAAGGGAATGATTCACACCAGGCCAACTATGGTCACAAAAACTCTATTAGCATTGTCCCTATGATCATTGCTGACATGTACCGAGCTTTGGAGAATTGTCAAATGGGAGAGAAACATTTTGAGGGTTACAATCTGCTACTTCAGCTTTGGCTCACCGAGCATCTACAAAGGGGTGACTACCGCCAAGATATTCATAGGAGAATCTGGGATGATCATATCTCTTTCCACCATCCTAAGCGTATGAACTACATCCCCGACATGTTTGCACAGCCAGAAAATGCACATGGATGGGCCGAGCTATTAGGAAATCTGAATGAGGATCAAATCCAGTGGATGTTCGAATGGTTCCCGACTGACGAGTTTATCATTCGGACTCGAGACACCCCATTTGTGATACTGATTCGGTTGAGAGGGACATATCCTTACACCCCGATTCGAGTTATGAGACAGTCGGGGAGAAAGCAAGTCATCCCGAGGGTCAAAAAGATGAGCCATCTTAGGGAAGACATCCAAAATGACGATAGCCCGCATAAGTGTCAAGCTCAGCAACTATGGAACTACAAGATCCATCTGGAGAAGGATACTATCGATTCTGACAGGTACCACACTGGTTTCTCCTCTCATTATTTGGGATGGATTGAAGATAACTGGGGAGGAACTTTGAGCTAGGGTTCACTCGAGGACATAGGGTAATATACGAGAAGGCAGAGGCAACAACCACACTCAACCAACTGTGCAAGAGGCTGCGTGACTGTGAGGAGGATCATCACAAGATACACATAGCCAACAAGAAGTTTATTGAGGAGTGGAAATACATGGCCATCACCGCCACTCAGAGGTTAGCACACTTGGAGCGAGGCATAGTGGACCTGGAGGAGAAGTCCCTTAGAGAATCGAGACTTGCCAGAAGACCGAGGGATTTGAAGCTAGGATTCTAGCCAGGACTTATCTGATGCTTGGACTTCGCGAGATGGGGAAGTTGATCAAAGAAAGCAGGAATGCCGAGTCTGGGGAAGGTCCTTCTGGGACTAAGTAGATAGGATTTGTCTTTACTTTGCTTTCGATGTTATAAGGCCAGTGGCCATTAGTGACATTTTTATTTCCTTGCATTTTTAGATTCGAGTTTGATTTGTCTGTATTATTATCAATAAAATGAGGCATTTAGTATCTTAAGTTCTCCAAAGTTAACTTGTCGTTAGGACTACCTCGGGCTCAAAGAGGTTCCCCAACTTAGGACGCGCTTTACATTTTTGCACTATGTGTTTTATATCGCAATGTTTTATGATTCCCCACTAACTTCACTACCTTTTGTTTTTGTTTTCTTAGTTATTCCCTTCCCCAAAGGTTAGTTCATACATACTGGCATCAAAAACTTACCTCACAAGATCAAAGATCCCTCCTCCTACTTCTCCTCCTAGTCCTCCTAAGGGAAAGAACAAAGGGAAAACTAAAATGGCAGAAGCAAGTGGTGTCAAGAAAGATAACAAGGATGAACAGTTTGATGATGGTATTCAGGTTCTACACAAGGGTATGTCTCCGCTAGAAAAGAAGCTACTGAAGTTCCAAGAGGAACTTGATCAAGTCAAGAACATGGCCCACCTATCATGCGCCCTCAATGTTCCAGATGTTCACTTCCCCACTTTACCACAGAACATCCCCAAACAACCAAAGAATCCTAAAGAACTCGTTCCGCCAGCATAATGCAACTCATGTCACTACAACATCCACCTCTCCAAGATCCACTAAGGGAGCCTTTCCAGGCTTACCATAACCTCATCTATGTGGAAATCGTAGCTCATTCCACACCCTATATGCCCGAGTCTGATGAGAAGGATAGGCTCATCAGGAATTTGGCCGAGAAACTAAAGAAATTGACTAACCGAGTTCAGGGCGTCGAGGGAGTCAAGGGAATTGAGGGGTTGAACTATGAGGACCTCTGCATACAACCCGATGTCGAACTACCAGAGGGGTACAAACCTCCTAAGTTCGAAATGTTTGATGGCACCGGTGATCCAAGAGTCCACTTGAGAACTTATTGTGACAAGTTGGTCGGCGTGGGAAAAGATGAGAGGATCCGAATGAAACTCTTCATGAGGAGCTTAAAAGGTGATGCACTTTCCTGGTACATTAGCCAAGATCCAAGCAAATGGACCAATTGGGTGGGCATGGCTACATACTTCATGGATAGATTCAGATTCAACACAGAGAATGCACCAGATGTGTTCTACATCCAAAACTTAAAGAATAAGCCAATAGAAACCTTTCACGAGTATGCTACTCGTTGGAGGTACGAGGCTGCCAAGGTCAGGCCAGCCTTAGAGGAAGAACATATGAAGAAATACTTTGTACGGGCTCAGGATCCTCAGTACTATGAGCGGTTGATGATGGTTGAGGGGCACAAATTTTCTGACATCATCAAGCTGGGAGAGCGCATCGAGGAAGGCATTAAAAGTGGTATGGTTACTAATTTCGAAGCTTTACAGGCTACCAACAAAGCTTTTCAATCCGTTGGTGTGTCCAAGAAAAGGAACGTAGTAGCCGTAATGGTGTCACAACAAGCCAAATCTCCTCCCAAATACAAGGTATACCCAGCACCTTCCTTCACATATCAACTAGCTCCCAGTTACCAAGCACCCGCACCTCAATACCAAACACTCTCACCCGCTTACCAAGCTCCACAACCCACATATCAGCCTACCTCGCCAAAATATTCACAACCAACTCCCGTTTATAATGCGTACAATTCCCAACCTCTCACTATCAATCGCCACCCAATCGCCAAAACTTCCCAAGACCTCGCCCAAATTTTGACCATCGTCCACCAAAACAATAAACCGCCATAGCTGAACCCATAGACCAACTCTATGAAAAGACCAAAGCCTCTGGCTATGTCACACCCATTCCCGCAGTCATCCCTGAGAACCCTTCTCAGTGGATCAACCCAAATAAAACCTGTGCCTACCATTCCAGCATGAAGGGACACACCATCGACGAATGCCGCTCCTTGAAAGACAAGATTCAAACGCTCATAGATAATAAGATCATTGTGGCCAAGGACCCTACTCCTAATGTTCGCAACAATCTGTTGCGTCACCAAAGGGTGGTGTCCACATGATTGAGGTTGATGACGATTGGGATCCTAAAGGATCAATTGGTTTGATTGTAGAGGGTGATCGAAAGAAGCCTGAAATCACTCTTAATCCGATCGTGGTACAGATGCAGCCATCTAAGGAACCTGAGTTGAACATGTCTATCCCACTCGAGTTCGAGTCTAAATTATCCAAAGGAAAGGCCCCAGCGCCAATTGAGGTTGAGTTCGTACAGCCACTTGAAGTTGCAGTCCAGCCAACCATAATCTATACACCGCCAGGGATGAGGATGACTACGCCCATTCCAGTGGAAATTTCCAAAATGCCACCTTTCTATTCCAACTCCATTCCATGGGATTACGTAGCTGAGGCAAGGAGAAAGGGTAAAAACAAGTGTGAGGAAGCCATTTCCGCACAGGGTATGACAGGGACTGGGAGAGTTTATACCCCTGAACATTTGGCCGAATCTAGAAAACAGGCCGTCAACCGCCCTCCCACCATCAAGACAAGTTCTGACGATTAGTGGAGAAAGATACAGGCCAAGGAATACTCAGTCCTTGGCCAGTTGAACAAAACACCCGCTCAGATATCCATCCTCGCCCTGTTGCAGAATTCAGAAACACATAGGAACGCTTTGTTGAGAGTGTTGAATGAATCCTATGTACCAGACAATATCAGCAGTGGAGAGATGGCCAACATGGTAGGACAGGTACTGGAGAGCCATAAAATCACCTTCCACGAAGATGAGCTGCCGCCCAAAGGTCTGGGGCATAACAGGGCACTACATATCACCGTGCAATGTGAGGAGCACTTCATTACAAGGATCCTGGTGGATGGGGGTTCCAGTCTCAACATTTGTTCGTTGGTTACGCTTAAGAAATTAGGCAAAAATTTACATGAGATCAGGGAAGGATAAATCAACGTAAAGTCTTTTGATGGCTCACAGAGGTCCACCATAGGAGAAATCACTTTGTGCTTGCAGATGGGGCCCACCTGGTTTGATGTAGATTTCCAGGTGATAGATGTGCCTGTTTCATACAACCTACTGTTAGGGCGACCAAGGATCCACGTTGTTGGGGCTGTAGAATAGACTTTGCATCAAGATGTGAAGTTCGAGTGGAACCACCAAGAGGTAATCATTCACGGTGATGGTAGAAACCATATTTACGGTCGCCAGACCATCCCGGTCGTTGATGGAAAAAAGAAGCTGGGTGGAGGAACATATCACCACATTGAACGAGTCAACGCCATTGACAAAGACATGTGGTGGGACAGCAAGATCGAAAGCCTTCTGAATTGGAGAGGGTACGAGCCAGGCAAAGGGCTCGGCAAAAATCTACAGGGCATTGTGGAGCCTATAAATCTCAAGAAGCACGGTACTACCTTCGGTCTGGGGTATGAATATACTTGGGAAGAGTTCAACCACCGGTTGCCACCATGATGTGGTCCTTACTATCCTTTGGAGCAACCAATACCCCTCATAGAGAAGACTTTCCAGCCAGCCGACATTATCTATGGTACAGACGAGGAAGAAGCACTGGCAGAAATGAGGGATTTGTTTCTCGAAGACGAAGATATGGATTGTTGTGTTATTTTCGAAGAGGAGGGGGAGGAAGGCCCTTCTATACAGGCTGTTAGCAAAGGATCACATCCTAGCAATTGGTCCGTCAGGACAACCAGAGCCCGTCGAGTATCGGGGTAGCAAGGCTAATGAAACAAGCATTTCTTTACAGTTTATTTATTTAAAGAATTTTCCGCTTTCCGCATTTTAGTTTCTGCAAGAAAAGAGCTCCTATGTTCAGACAATTATTCGATTTATCAAAGCATTTTCAATTTCTTTACAAAATTCTTATATTTACTCGCTATTGTTTTTCTCCCATTACTTTATTTTACACAACATTACTATTACTTATCTTGATGAACCGACGACTGTTACATGCAACGAGGCAACGCAACAAACAGATTATGATTCAGACGAGGATGATATACCTGAGGACATTGTTAAGGAAGTTGAAAACTTTGAGAATAGACCTAAGTCTAATTTGGACGAGACTAAGGTTGTCAACTTGGGAAATGAAGATAATGACAAAGAAACTCGCATCAGCATCCATCTGTCACCGTCAGAAAAGGAAGAATACACAGATTTCTTAAAGGAGTATGAGGATATATTCGCCTGGTCATATGATGACATGACTAGACTCAGTACATCAATTGTGGCACATAAGCTGCCAACCAATCCAACATGCCCACCACTAAAGCAAAAGCTCAGGAAGTTCAAGCCAGACATGAGCTTGAAAATCAAAGAAGAGGTCACCAAGCAGATCAACGCCAGAGTTCTCCGAGTGGTTGAGTATCCAAAATGGTTAGCAATATCGTGCCTGTACCGAAAAAGTACGAGAAGGTCAGAGTCTGCATCGACTACCGGGATCTCAATCGGGCCAGTCCCAAAGACGATTTCCCTTTGCCCAACATACACATCTTGATTGACAACTGTGCCAAGCACGAGCTGCAGCCCTTTGTAGATTGTTTCGCTGGTTACCATCAGATTTGGATGGACGAGGCAGACGCTGAGAAAACGGCATTCATTACACCGTGGGGAGTGTATTGCTACAAAATGATGTTGTTTGGTCTGAAGAATGCAGGGGCCACCTACATGAGGTCCATGACTACCATATTTCACGATATGATTCACAAGGAAATTGAGGTATATGTGGACGATGTCATCATCAAATCAAGTAAAGTTGCTAACCACATGGAAGATTTGAGAAAGTTCTTCAACAGGTTACGAAAATACAATCTGAAACTCAACCCTGCAAAGTGTGCGTTCGGGTTTCCTTCTAGTAAGCTGCTGGGATTCATTGTCAGCCGCCGAGGAATAGAACTGGATCCCTCAAAGGTTAAATCCATTCAAGAGTTGCCGCCACCAAGGAACAAGAAAGATGTTATGAGTTTCCTATGAAGGCTCAATTACATCAGCTGGTTCATAGCCCAATCCACTGTCATTTGTGAACCAATTTTCAAGATGGCGAGAAAATGTGCTGCAACCAAATGGATCGAGGATTGTCAAAAAGCCTTCGACATAATCAAAGAGTACCTCTCAACACCACTAGTCTTGGTACCTCCTGTGCCGGGTAGACCTCTACTACTCTACTTAGCTGTGTTGGATGGAGCTTTTGGTTGCGTCCTCGGGCAACCCGATGAAACAAGAAGGAAAGAACAGGCAATTTGCTACCTCAGCAAGAAATTCACTCCATATGAAGCCCGATATTCTCTATTGGAACGCACTTGCTGTGCTCTGACTTGGGTCGCACAAAAGTTAAGGCATTATTTCTGTGCCTACTCAACGTACCTCATATCGAGAATGAACCCACTAAAGTATATTTTTCAGATGCTTACCGGCAAGCTGGCTAAATGGCAGATCCTGCTAAGTGAGTACAACATCATCTATGTAACTCAGAAGGCAGTCAAAGGACAAGCATTGGCAGATCATCTTGCTGAAAATCCTGTGGACGGGGAGGACGAACCCCTGAAAACGTATTTCCCCGATGAAGAAGTAGCATTCGTAGGAGAAGATATTGCAGAATCCTACGACGGTTGGAGGAAGTTCTTCGATGGGGCCGCAAACTTCAAAGGCATTGCTATTAGAGCAGTCTTAATATCATAAATCGGTTAGCACTATCCGGTATCCGCTAAACTCAGGTTCCCCTGCACCAACAACATGGCTGAATATGAAGCCTACATCTTGGGGCTCAACTTGGCTATCGACATGAACGTTCATGAATTATTGGTAATTGGGGATTCGGATTTATTGATCCACCAACTCCAAGGAGAATAGGAGACCAAGAACTCAAAGATACTGCCGTATCTACCTCGTGTACAGGAATTGAGGAAGAGATTCACAAAGATAGAATTTCGGTACGTTCCCAGAATTCAGAATGAATTCGCCGATGCATTGGCTACCTTATCATCTATGATCCAGCATCCAGACAAGAACTTCATTGATCCAATTCCGGTGGAGATCCATACTCAGCCGGCCTACTGTGCCCATGTTGAAGAAGAAGCAGACGGAAAGCCTTGGTTTCATGATATCAAGGAGTACTTGGCAAAGGGAGAATATCCAGAGCTTGCAAACGCTATTAAGAAGCGCACTCTGCGCAGGCTATCAAACAGTTTCTTTCAAAGCGGAGGAATCTTGTACATGTGAACTCCTGATTTAGGTTTGCTGAGAGGTGTCGAAGCAAGGGAAGCAACGAAATTGTTGGAAGAAATACATGCTGGTACCTGCGGTCCTCACATGAACGGTGTTTTAGCAAAGAAGATACTTCGGGCAGGTTATTTCTGGATGACCAAGGAAATGGACTACATCCATTATATCCATAAATTTCACTGCTGTCAGATACATGGGGATATGATAAAGATACATCCCAGTGAGCTTAATGCAACGAGATCACCTTGGCCTTTCGCCGCTTGGGGTGTAACGAGATCCAAATGAGAACTATTACCATGTTCTGCACTACCCTTCAAAAATGTTAAATAATGATAACAATCTATCCATAATTTTCGGTTACTCTAATCCCAGCTGGATCCTGATATCCTATCCTTCTCTTAAATTATTTCAATTAGCTCCCATAGGGCATAATTGAGAATTGTATGGACAATTGTAGATATATTTGTTACCGTTGAAAGTAACTAAAAATGCTTATATTTCTCTGCCAGAATTATAAATACTGATAATCTTTATTAACTAGGTACCTCGTACCCTTCTTTATCTTGCTTCTTTTACTTGCTAAAACTCGTATCTACCTTTCGATTCTCTTATTTATTTTTACCATATGGGTAGATAGAAATTCTTTCTTTAGAGCTCCTTATTAAGAAACTAACACATCTTAGTATACACATGATCTGCTGAAGCCCTCACATTTACTCATCATAAGCATGATGCAAAATTGAGTTCCTCTGCCTCAACTCTTCCATAGCCACATTGCAATCTCTTACCATCCATCTTTCTAGATGTATGCATCGTCGTATTATATATAAGATAAAATTGAGGAAATTGAGTTCTTACGATTGAGCTCTACCACATGATCTAGAGTAAGAAGAAAGAGGAACAATCCTAAATGCCATGTAGCCTCTTGCTTATAACTGTGGTGCACAACACACCCATAAATAAGACTCTACTAGAAACTGCTCATAGACAACCCCTAGGACAGACCTGCTCTGATACCAAGTTTGTCACGACCCAAATTGGAGGATCATGACTAGCACCTGAGCCATACTTGCCGAGCACCAACGTACATCTTATCTAACATTCTTATTATCTTTAAGGGATAACGAGATCAATATAATGTTAGATATGGATCATGAACATACATCACATAGGATGATATGATTTCTAAGGAACTACATAAAAGGTACGAGCTACAACGCTGCCATGAAATACTATACAACAAAAATTAGCCAACAAGGCATACCAAACTATACATTAGTCGACACCTGTCTATGAGCCTCTAAAGGAGCATAAGTAATGCAACATCACCGAACAGGGCCCCGACATACCCATAATATCTATAACAAAAATGCATACCAAGACCATAGCAAGTCCGGAGAAGGGATCTCGCCTATAACCGCTGAACTGGAAAGCTTTTTGTGGTGGTGAGGGGGGGGGCTGTGTCTACCTGTCTATCAGGACCTGCAGCACGACATGCAGCGTCCACAAATAAAAGGACGTCAGTACGAATAAAGTACTGAGTATGTAAGGCAAGAAAGCATAAATAAGAACATTAACGTAAAGAGAGATGTAGAGGATACAACTTGTAGCATCTGAGTGCTTCTAAGAGATATTAACATGAAACACATGATACATATATATACATAATCTTTTTAAACATCCTCCTTTGTCGGCACCATCATCATCATAGAACATTCGCCTCTGTAGGAATCATCATCATCATATCATACCCGGCCTCAAATAGGACTCGGTAAACCTAACTGATCAGTGGTTGCACAATAGGTGCCATACCCGGCCGACTATAGCGCGGTTCGGTAGAGTAAAATAGATACATATATATAATGCATGCAGGACTCATTGGAATCATGTTCTGAACATTACGGAGTGACGTAAGGTCGATATTATCCGTACACATCATTAGGGTTAAATTTTCATCGAGAATCTTATAAGAATCCGGAGTACCAACAACATTGATAACATAATAATAAGAGAAAGCAACCTCAACATCAATTGTTCCATAAGAAGGGAAACAATGTAAGTACTTCTAGCTTCTAAGAATAGAGTATCTTTGGAAGCTCGTTCATTGAATTATGTACAATCGGAGTCGTGAAAAAGAAGGAAGTGGATAGCCTCACATACCTTGTATATACTGTCCCAACCTCAAGCTACGCAAATGTCACAACTCCTTAATCTACAATAAGAGAAACGACACTATCGTTATCGTTTAAGCGTCATAACTATTATGTATCGACCACAACCTATTTTAAGATGAAACGGAAAGAACCTCCCCTATATATATGACTTCACACAAGTCAAAACAATCACCTAACAGCCCATACAACATCAATAATAATCATATTGATCCTCCCAAAACAGTCCACACACAACCTAATCACTTCACACATAAGACGACCACCGTAGTCGTGTCAAACGACCCAGAAATGTTACAACGAATGATCATCATATCATACCCGGCCTCAAATAGTACTCGGTAAACCCAACTGATCAGTGGTTGCACAATAGGTGCGATACTCGACCGACTATAGCGCGGTTCGGTAGAGTAAAATAGATACATATATATAATGCATGCAGGACTCATTGGAATCATGTTCTGAACATTACGGAGTGACGTAAGGTCGATATTCTCCGTACACATCATTAGGGTTAAATTTTCATCGAGAATCTTATAAGAATCCGGAGTACCAACAACATTGATAACATAATAATAAGAGAAAGCAACCTCAACATCAATTGTTCCATAAGAAGGGAAACAATGTAAGTACTTCTAGCTTCTAAGAATAGAGTATCTTTGGAAGCTCGTTCATTGAATTATGTACAATCGGAGTCGTGAAAAAGAAGGAAGTGGATATCCTAACATACCTTGTATATACTGTCCCAACCTCAAGCTACGCAAATGTCACAACTCCTTAATCTACAATAAGAGAAACGACACTATCGTTATCGTTTAATCGTCATAACTATTATGTATCGACTACAACCTATTTTAAGATGAAACGGAAAGAACCTCCCCTATATATATGACTTCACACAAGTCAAAAAAATAACCTAACAGCCCATACAACATCAATAATAATCATATTGATCCTCCCAAAATAGTCCACACACAACCTAATCACTTCACACATAAGACGACCACCGTAGTCGTGTCAAACGACCCAGAAATGTTACAACGAATGAACAGATCACAACCCTACATCTATATGGTGTTTATACACACCCTTCCTCCTCCAAAACTCTAGAAAACAGTAGTAAAACACGCAGCCCAACAGCAACACAAAACAGTCCGCTACAAGTCAAATAACTCGAACTCACGGCTTCTGATCACCATCCCGTGAGTTATAACTATTATAAGATCAACATTCCTTGATATTTAAACCCTTAAATACAGATATTAGAAATTTATTAACTATGAAGTAACTTCCAAAACTATAACTATAACGACAAAGAAGAGGCGGTATATTGACACTTACGTCGTAGGGATCGTTTTGATGCTATTGCTTCTCGACTTCATGCCCGGGATGATATTCTTATTTGAAACCCTAGAGTATATCTTGAGTTTATGTTTATGGGTTTTATCTGGTATTTTTATGCTGAAATATGAAGAGCAAGCCGACCTAAGACACATATATATCTATTTTGGAAAAAGTCAAAGAGGTGCTACCGTGGCACCCTAGGATTGGTCCATCTTTCGACGCTTATATCTTTTTATTATGATGTAGTATGAACTAAAGGTTAAGAGTGTTGGAAACTAAATTCCAATACCTTTAATTTGGTATATTATATGTCCCAATAAGACCTCATATATCACATGAAATGTATTGCTCAACTCTAGTGATCCACCTACTTGTCACTTATGATGTCTGCGCAGTCTCGCAAAATTGAAAATATCTCTCTACTCCTATGTTGTATCGATGAACGATTTAATGTGTTGGTAACTAGACTCATATACCTTCAGTTTGGTAGGTATATCATCCCTTAATTCCAAATATATCAATAGAACATCTCAGTTACATTTGACCTAATGTTAAGCACATTATGAGTGTAACTTGTGAAGACCTTTGTCAACTTTTGTTCCACCACTTGTTTGACTTCAAAACGTAGAACACAACTATCGTACGATAAAAATTAACTCATAGACTAACCTCCTTATCATGTAATGAACCATATTCTCATCCTAAAGTACATGTTATAACATTCCAAACTCGTCGACTTTCGACGAAATATATTTTCTTCAATTGGTTTAGCTTCTAAGCTTTCCAACCCTCTTGGTACTCGTTATTCATGATCTTAAATATTTGTAACCTCCAATTTAACATGATTAAATTACTTTATATTCCATCAAATAGAATCTAATTTTTGAGCTTACATCAATTGACTTACGATGTACTCTCACGTACAAAAACATGGGGTGTAAAAAAATTGTTATTTGCTTATTTTCATAAATTACTCGGATTTCAGTGTCTTATGTTCATATTGTTGCTTATCTGCCTTCACCTGCCTACCGCTTTCATTATATTTTGTCATACTACTATTGATGGACCTTAGTGAGTGTCAAGTCGACCTCTTGTCACTACTTCTTCGAGATTAGACGGGATACTCACTGGGTACATGTATGTATATGTACTCATACTACACTTTCTGTGCATTTTGTTGCACAAGTGCCTTTATAGTTTAGTGATTGATTTGGGGACTTATGCGGGTTGCATTCATCCAGAGGCGTTTCCGCAGCTGCCAGAGGCTCTTTTCTGTGTACTTACATTTTTATCTCTATTCCCTTTGTCCAATTAAATTCTCGGACAAGAGTTGTATATTTGTATAAATTCTTAGAAATTGCTCATGTGCTTGTGTCACCAAGTTCTGGGGATGTGTTGGTATTTCTTTTATTACATCAAGTTGATCCCCTGCCGTATCTAATTTAAGAGGCTTTGTTTTATTATTTTGTTGAGAAATGCAGAAAAAAGCTTGATTTCGAAATTGTCAAGCAGGAAGGTGTTTAAACTAATTTAGGGGTTGGCTTGCCTGACAGTGTGTCCGGCGCCATCACGACTCATAGATTTTGGGTCGTGACAACGTGGTATCAGAGCACTAAGTTCCCTTAGGTTTCACGAGTCATGAGCAAGTCTAGTAGAGTCTTGCGGATCGGTACGGAGAAGTTTGTACTTATCTTCGAGAGTCTATAGGGCTATAGGAGTACTTCCCTTTTTAATTCCTCGTCGTGCGATTTGATTCCATTAAGGCTTATGCCTATGTTTCTTCCTACTAAATCTTATACGTCGCGAAGCTCTTGCTATGATTCGAGGATTTGAGGAATTGAAATGGTGTTACGGATATAGTGCGAGATGTTTTCCATGTGCAGTTGGTTGGGGCTGTTGTTGTTGCCCTGCAGAAGAATAATATGTTGCTTCAGCCCAGTAATTGTGTTTCTGAGGACTTTAAGGCTATGATCAAGTTGTTATGATGCTTACGATTGGATATCGCGTGGTGTTAATAAGATGGTAGGATGCTTGGCCGTATGTTGGGGCAATGAATGACTTGAAGGGAGGTCTTCTCATGGCGTGGTTTCAAGATTTCAGTATTTTAGTTCCGGCAGAGGAAAGACACTTGGACTATGAATGGTCCGGTTCGGATGGATAAAGTAGCAAGCTTGGTGCTATCGAGCAAAGTGGAGTATTCACCTATGTTGTGGTATCGTTGTTTGATCGAATAGGATAGGTTAAATTCACCGGTGTTATAGCTCTTTGCTTGCCTGGGGTTAGAGTGCTGTGAAGCAGTGTTGAAGAAGCAGTTGTCAGAGATCGTGGTGTGTAGTGGTTCAGAATTGAACAGTTACCTCTAATGAAGGCAGCTCGAGAAAGATGGTCTTCGGAGAGTTCGAGGTTGTGGTGATATGTTGGTTCAAAGAGCTACAGAGAAGGATGTTGAATTGAAGACGCAATTGAGAAGCACGCGATGAAGGAAGATATGTGAAAAGTGATAGGTGGTGATTCCATTTCTAAAAGGCCAAGCGTAAGGAAAGGAAGTGGGGTAGTGCTTAAAGGAATGAGGTTAACCAAAGTGGGGGAGTCCCACCACCTGCAGTTGGGTTGTGGGGTTGTGTCCTCATGGAGTTGCGGATTGTCGACATTGGCAAGTTGTTATAGCTAAAGGAAAGGAGTAAATCGGTAATTGAGCATGGCATTCATTAAGTGTGTGCGAAGTTGGTCCTATTGGACCAGGGTTAGGCTTTGGAAGACTAATAATTTGTGCTTAAGGCATAGGCAAGTTGTAAGGGTAGAGACTAAGTCAGGTGCTTCGCTGAAAGGGTGTTCATGTGCTAGGAGAGCCTTGGAGTTGATTGTATTCGGGGCCAGTCAGAGTGGGTGACTCTTAGTAGCGGTCCTAATTAATTTGAATGTTAGAGAATGTGGTGTTTAAGGGCTCAGGCAGCAGTATAATTAAGAATCGAGCTTCTGCAGTATAATATCTAAGAGGAGGGAAGATGGTTGGAGTGTTCTATGTTATTTCAGCATGCGATATAATATTGGACGGGTGAGAGAAATAAACTCCGGGTTGTAGAAAGATTTGCAAGAGGTTGTGAGATGGGTTGCGGGATTTAGGCAGCATGGTCTCGTGAATCAAGGCCACTCGGGATGAGTGAGGCTTTAGTTAATATGTGTTGAATGGGTTTACTATTATCTCTAAGGCAACTAAAGATGATTAAAAGAAGATGGATTGGTTAGCCAAGGTTGAAATGGCACATGTACGGCAGTGATCACTTCCTTCGGCATGATTGAGTATGTGTATGGTATGTGCAGATATATGTGGGGCCTGTCGGCTATCGTAATAGATTTCAGTTGGAAGCATTCAAATGCCATGTCCTGTCAGGTGTAGGCGGGTCCCGGAAGCTTTATGGTGGTATAGACCACTACTTAAGGATTTGCATGTTGGGTGATGGTGAGAATTCACTTGTGTGTTGTTATGGTTTTCAGGAATTGAGGTAAGTAAAGGTTCCTATATGTGATGAAGTGTTCACCCTAATAACGGATCAGGATTTATGATGGAACTCCTATGCTACTCCATATCGACGTGTTGGGTGCAGTAGTTCAGTCTGGAGCTGGAAGTAAGAATCAGATTGCGGTTCGGTGTCAACAAGGATGTCATGAGCTCGGATGAGTGAGAAAAGGGACTTGAATGTTTAGAGTAAGTTGGTGTTGTCTTCAGTGTCGCCTGAGATCGACGTGTGATGAAAGAGGCTTTGCATCCTGGTCATGAGTCATGATTTGTTTTACAGCCTTAGCATGGTCGGTGGTATGGATGTGCATACTTGTTACCTTGTGTGGAAGGCCGTGGGAGCATGACAGCGGGAAGGTTGCATAAATATGGCATGTAGTCACCTGATTGGTTGAAGAGTTAGACCAAGTATAAAGGAGTGTAATATTGCTTAATTGAGAATTTATGCCTGGAAGGCGTTCGGTTCAGTTGATGGTGGATTTTGGGATGTTTGTCCGGCTATGATGGATGTCTTGTGTATTATGAAAGGAATTGGTGTATTATGCACCCCAAGTAAGGCTATCAGCCTAATTCAGTGTGAGCAGAATCGGCTTGAAGTGAATGAATGGATTTAAACAAATTATGGGCTTCATGCGAATCAGATGTGTTGATTTCAGTATGGCGCTCCTCAAGGAGGGGTATTGGGATATCAGGTGTTGTCCCGTATTCGTCAAATTCATGTGATATCGTGATTGTGCCGTGTGAGTTGTGAAACGTCTTGATAATTTCTTATGTGTTGAGTCCGCGTAGTGATGAGGTTATGTGAGCAGGATTGCTCCTGAGATTCAGATTATATCGCACTTTGGTCGTGCTGGAGTTTTGTAGCATATGGCTCTATCATTCTCCCCAGAATGGTGTTATGCACTTAGTGTGCTTGTGACCGATATTCGGTGATTTGTAATAGTGAGCATTCAGCTCTGTGTATATTTCCTTATGTAAATCTTATGATGGCATGGGGTTGCACGCCGCAACAGTGCGATTTTGAGCAAGGCTCCTATAATTATTTTCTTGTGTTTTACTTCAAAATTCTCTGAGGAAAGTTCATATTAGTTGCGTGAGTTGAGTAGTCCCTTCCGGAGTCATTTCCTTATGTGTCGTGTTCGAATTGTGGCCTATTGGCGCATTGTGGCATCGTGTGAGGCTAATGGCCGTATTTGGGGTGATTGGTTGTCTGAATAGTTCATAATGGGTGAGACGAAATTTATAAATCTAGGATTGGTGTGATAAGACTATGCAAGTATATTACAGGACAATCACCATCCTTGGTTGTAATGAGATGACGATCTTAGTCAGGAGAAAGGATTTCAATGTTTAGTTAACTCTGCAGTTGGTTAGGAATTTCTACACATTTCCTCCGTTATGGTGGTATCGTCAGCATTATAGCAGGATGTATGTGTGTATCCTATAAGCTCCTTTGAGAGTATCAGATTCGTAGAATTCTGGCAATTAAGGTTCAGGGAGCGTCATTGTCGTCAGATGATGGATTATGCGGTGTATGGTGCTGATTCAGCAAAGATACGCAGTTGTGTTCTGGTGCCTCGTGTGGTAGTTGACGTGGTGTTCACATACTAGAAACAGGCATGGCGGAGAATTTCAAGTGTTGGAACTGGGGTCTGAGTTTCTTATATTGGTAAAAGGGAATATATTCAGATTTTATCAAGTTAATGTGCTCAACTGGGTTGTGGTAGCACGGCCAGGTGCACGAGGTGTTATACAGTGATTTCAGATAATCCTGGGGCAGTTTTTGGCACGTTCAAAGACGAACGTCTGTTTAAGTTGGGAGAATGTAACGACCCGACCGGTCGTTTTGAGATCCAGCGCATCGTTCAGCAGTTGGGAGTCATGAACAGCTTCATTTCGGGTATTGTGGCTTGTGTGTATGGTCAGAGTTGAAATTCAGGAGGTTCGGAGTTGAATTGAAAGGAAAATATTCATTTCAGGANCGTCGTTCAGCAATTGGGAGTCATGAACAACTTCATTTCAGGTATTGTGACTTGTGTGTATGGTCAGAGTTGAAATTCAGGAGGTTCGGAGTTGAATTGAAAGGAAAATATTCATTTCAGGAGCCTTAAGTTTAAGAAATTAAGTAAGACTGGAATTTTGAGTAAACGACCTAGGAATGTGGATCTAAAAGTTCCAACAGGTTCGTATGAAGATTTCGGACTTAGGCGTGTGTCCGGAACGGGTTTTGGATAACCAGTGAGTGTTTCGGCGTGTATTGTGGAAGTTAGTATTTTCGAAGAATTCCATAAATTTGGGTTGCAAGGCATTTCAGTGTTATAGATGTTTGTTTGGGATTCCGAGTTTGGGAATAGCTTTGTATGATGATTCTGGAGTTGGGAGCGCGATCGGAAGTGAATTCGGATGTCCGTAGGTCATTTTGAAGTAATTTGGCTAAAGATAGAAATTTGAAGGTTTTTGAGAAAATCCGACCGGAAGTGGAAATTTTGATATCGGGGTCGGAATGCGATTCCGAAAGTTGGAGCAGCTTCGTAATGTCGAATGTGACTGGTGTGCAAAATTTAGGGTCATCGGATGTGAAAGTTAGAAATTTCAAAGTTCATAAAGTTGAATTCTTGCGCGATTTGTGTTTTCGGCGTTGTTTGATGTGATTTGAGGCCTCGACTAAGTCCGTGTTATGTTTCCAGACTTGTTGGTACGTTCGGACAGGGTCCTGAGGGGCTCGGGTGAGTTTTGGGGTGGTTTCGGACCATTTGTAGGCCATTTATAACTGCTGGCGTTTGGCTACAGCAGTGTTCTACGCGATCGCGGGGAATTGGTCATGATCGCAGTGAGTAAAATGTGAGAAACGGGCCAGTGAATCACGATCGCAGAAAGCCTTTTGCGATCGCGTAGAGTAAATGTTCTGCTGCACTGACTCGACTTTGGAGGGTCATATCTCACAATCTATAAGGAACTTGGAGATGTGTAAAAAGGAAAGTTGTATCCCATTGTGTCTAGTTTCTAGAAAAGTAAACCATTCATGATTTGGATTTGTGTACAAAGAGATATGGCTGTTACACTTCAGGGTGTATGGGAAGATGAAGAAGAAAGTTGTGTTGCACATGGGCTGACTTTGCCAGATTATATCTAGCAATCTATAAGGAATTGGGAGATGAACAACAGATGAGAGTTGTAATATTTGAGTCTAGTTTTCATAACATTTAACCATTTGTCATTTGGAGTTGTGTGCAAAACGTTATGGCTATTCTACTGGAGGTTGTCCGGGCAGGCTGGGCAATTATTCTCCGCGATCGCGAAGCATTTTCCGCGATCGCAATGAATAAATACCTGGAAGAATGATATTTTAGCGGGTTTTAGCTCATTTTTTTTCATTTCTTGACTTGGTTGGGCCATTTTGGAGGATTTCGAAGGGTGATTTTCATCAAGCATCAAGAGGTAAGTGGTTCCTTCTCATTTCCAAGTTAATTCAAGGTTTATCCATGAGATTAAACATGAAAATTTGTGGAAAAATTAGTATTTTGAAGGAAACCTACAAATTTGGTAAATTGGATTTTTAGCCACGAAATGAGCATGAATATTGGATGAATTTGTGTGATTGAACTAGCAAAGCCTCGGGTCGAGATTATCTTCAAGAAATTTCAGAATCCGGGCACGTGGACCCGAGGGCATTTTGGTAAATTCACTGGGAGGAGTCGGGAAATTATATAATCTGAAATTTTTAGAAAATATTAGAGTATATTTTCATTGGATTGTCGTTATTTGGACAGTTTGGAGACGTTGTGCATCCATTGGAGGCGTCGTAGAGGTTTGGAAGCTGGTGGTGAATATTCGGAGCAAGGTGAGTCTCCTCTCTAACCTTGTAAGAGGGAATTGTCCCCTTAGGTGTTATATATGCTATATGTAATTGTTTTCTGGGGCTACGTACGTACCAAGTGATGAGAGTCCGTACGTAGAGGCCACTATTGTTATGTCCGGGTTGTTAGGCCCCACACCATGCCCTGTATACTTCTTGTAATGAATTATATGTATGTTATAATATCCTGTTATGTGGTTTTGTTTCTCTGAGATTTATTGATTTTAAAATAATATGAAAGGAATTGTGTTACTGAAAATAATAGGAGAGGACTTGTTTTACTGAAAATAATATGAAAGGAAATTGTTTATGGGAAGTATTATGAAAGGAAATGATATTGTGTGTGCATGTGACCGTTTCGCACGTTACATTCCGCGAGCGGAGTGTGTTTTCCCCCACTCTTATGGGACCGGGCCGTACGCCATGGCAGATTGAAAGGTATTTGTATATTTGTATATATCGAGTCAACAGACGAGTCACAGGTATGATTCGCGACCGTGGGGAGCTTTATATCGAGTCAGCACACGAGTCGCAGGTATGATTCGCGACCTGGGGAGCTTTATATCGAGTCAGCACACGAGTCGCACGTATGATTCGCGACCGTCGAGAGCTTTATATCGAGTCATCACACGAGTCGCAGGTATGATTCGCGACCATGGGGAGCTTTATATCGAGTCAGCACACGAGTCGCAGGTATGATTCACGACCGTGGGGAGCTTTATATCGAGTCATCACATGAGTCGCAGGTATGATTGGCGACCGTGGGGAGCTTTATATCGAGACAGCACATGAGTCGCAGGTATGATTCACGACCGTGTGGAGCTTTATATCGAGTCAGCATAGTCGCAGGTATGATTCGCGATCGTGGGGAGCTTTACGACCATTCTGTGTTTATATACTACCTTACGACTCCGGCCGGTTGTCTTATTCCTATGTACGTATAACTATTTGTTACTGTTTCATAGATATTGACTTGTCAGATATTTGAGGAGAGGAAAGTGGGAACCATTCTTTACTTTGCTATTTGTGGAAAAAGGGGGTGGAAATTGTTATTTGCTTATTTTCATAAATTACTCGGATTTCAGTGCCTTATGTTCACATTGTTGCTTATCTGCCTTCACCTGCCTACCGCTTTCATTATATTCTGTCATACTACTATTGATGGACCTTAGTGAGTGTCAAGTCAACACTGGGTACATATATGTATATGTACTCATACTACACTTTATGTGCATTTTGTTGCACAGGTGCCTTTATAGTACATTGATCGATTTGGGGACTTATGCGGGCTGCATTCATGTAAAGGCGCTTCCGCAGTTGCCAGAGTCTCCCTTCTGTGTACTTACATTTTTATCTCTATTGCCTTTGTCCAATTAAATTCTCAGACAAGAGTTGTATATTTGTATAAATTGTTAGAAATGGCTCATGTGCTTGTGTCACCGAGTTCTGGGGATGTGTTGGTATTTCTTTTATTACATCAAGTTGATCCCCTGTCGTATCTAATTTACGAGGCTTTGTTTTATTATTTTGTTGAGAAACGCAAAAAAAAGCATGATTTTGAAATTGTCAAGCAGGAAGGTAATTAAACTGATTTAGGGGTTGGCATGTCTGACAGTGTGTCCGGCGCCATCACGACTCATAGATTTTGGGTCGTGACATGGGGCATGGATGTTATTGGACCGATCAATCATGCCTCCTCCAACGGACACAGGTTTATCTTGGTCGCCATTGATTACTTTACTAAATGGGTCGAAGCAGCATCTTACAAAGTAGTTACCAAGAAAGTCGTGGCCGACTTTGTCCGCGACCGCATTGTTTGCTGGTTCGGAGTTCCAAAGTCCATTATCACTGACAACGGTTCCAACTTGAACAGTGATCTGATGAGGGCAATGTGTGAAACCTTCAATATCAAGCACAAGAATTCCACAGTCTACCGAACGCAGATGAATGGAGCCGTTGAGGCCGCCAACAAGAACATCAAGAAGATGTTGAGAAAAATGATAGAGAAGCATAAGCAGTGGCACGAGAAATTATCATTCGCCCTGCTAGGATATCGCACCACGGTTCGCACATCAACTAGGGCAACTCCTTACATGTTGGTATATGGTACAGAAGTTGTCATCCCTGCTGAAGTTGAAATTCCATCTTTAAGAATCATACAAGAAGCTGAGCTCCGCGATGCTGAATGGGTAAGAAGTCGTTATGAGCAATTGGCCCTCATAGACGGAAAAAGAATGAACACAGTTTTCCATGGTCAACTATATCATAATAGAATGATCAGAGACTTTAACAAGAAAGTCAGACCAAGACGATTCACACCAGGGCAGTTGGTGTTAAAGAAAATCTTCCCTCATCAAGACGAAGCCAAAGGGAAATTCTCTCCCAACTGGCAAGGACCGTACATGGTTCAACGAGTGCTGACGTGAGGAGCACTCATACTCGCAAATAGACGGAGAAATTTTTCCTAAACCAATCAACTCAGATGCAGTCAAGCGCTACGTTGTGTGACTCCTTTTATGCTTTATCAATGTTGTAAATTGAACTACGTCTGACCTGATTCTTGTTTAAGAGGGGATACGTAGGCAGCCCTATGGGTTCGGTCACATGTTAATAAAAATCTCATTTCCCCACGAATGGAAACTGGGACAGAATTTTGAGGAGGGACCTCAAAATTCTGAAGCAAGTTCAGCCCAAGCACCGCACAAGCAACGTCCAGAAGTGGTCGCCCACCAAACTGGAGCAGAATTTTGAGGAGGACCCTCAATATTCCGTAGCAAGGAGGGTTGCAATTCCTTGAACCGCGTCACGGTCGTTGGTTCATCTAAAGAAATTTATTTAAAATTTTATGTTATATTTTAATAAAATCATGCATATTTATTTCTCAAAAAAGCTTGTTTAGCAACGCTACCCCCGTGGTACAACGAAGTTAGCATTATTCAAAAGGACAGGCCGATCCGAGCCAGCATGGGATACGAACTAACCCTCCCCTTTACAAAACTCACGATTTTTCTTTGGACACAGGCACAAAGATGGCGAAAGCCCAAAATATCTTTTTATCTTCGCAAGAAATCTCAAGACATTCTCAAACACTTCCCGCATTGCCAAAATTTACTATCACCGCAGCAACGCTTCATTCGCAACGATTGTATCGCCATAATTTGTCATCAGTTAAAAACTCTTACTGTCATTTTATCTTCTTCACTCGCATCATTGCATAAGGCTAATATTCTGACTTCCGAGGTTAAGCTCTACCTCCATCTGCATTGCATAAGGCTACTATTCTGCCTTCCGAGACTAAGCACTGTCTCCCTGCATTTCTCGCATTGCAGAAGGCTACTATTCTACCTTTCAAGACTAAGCACTGTCTCCCTGCATTTCTCGCATTGCATAAGGCTACCATTCTGCCTTTCAAGACTAAGCATTGTCTCCCTACATTTCTCGCATTGCATAAGGCTACTGTTCTGCCTTCCGAGACTAAGCACTGTCTCCCTGCATTTCTCGTATTGCATAAGGCTACCATTCTGCCTTCCGAGACTAAGCACTGTCTCCCACTGCATTTTTACTCCTTGTATAAGGCTACTTTTCTGCCTTTTGAGGTTCTACGCTACCTCTATCTGCATTTTGCTTAATTACTCAAAGCTCCTATCTACTTTTCAGAGCAATTAACTTCAATGACGATATTCATCTACGCTTTCTTTCGGGCTAAGCTCTGCCCTGCTTTCCTTTTCTCTTTCGCAAATCGCAAGACTAAGCTTTATCTTGTCTGTATCGTGCTACTGTATTCCTCATAGGCTGAAACATCGCCAATTTGTCCAAAGGCGTCATCGTTTAGAGGCACCATCTTCATGGCCCGAGAACATCATTCCATGGCATGAGGATCTCTTTTATTCAATTTTCACGTCATTATTCAAAGGCATCATGGTTCGGAGGCACCATCCTCATGGCCCGAGAACGTCATTTCATAGCCTGCGAATTCCGCACCAAGCGATTCATGGCCCAGGACATCATGGTCTAAGGACATCATCCTAAATGTCTAAAGACAACATTCATAGTCCGAAGGGAACTTGAATCATGTTTATATTATGCACGATATGCTTGTCATTCATTTGCAGGTAACCCGGTCGGAACTGCATACCAAGTAGGAGCGGACCGCACCAGTTCTTCGACACAACCCTGTAAGACCTCCCTACTTTTACCCTACCTCGCACATTGAGTCCATTCTTGCGAAACGTCATCGGTATATTTCGCCGATGATTCCGGAACTACATACGTCCTGATTCCTGTAAAACCAGGGATATGTAGGCAGCTCAAAAGCCAGGGTGCAGCCAAATTCTATCCCACAGTTTCATCCCGGTCAAAGTTGGCCATCATATCTTTACCTCACAACTCTTTCATCCTTCCCGGGTAAAGAGGGGCAGCTGTTGATACCCAATTTTTCCTCAAATTATTTTTTCAAACTTGTATATAAGCTTTCAAAATCACTCTTAGCATTAATGAGTACTTTTCCTAATTTTTACATATTTTTATCTGAATTATTCCCCTATTTATTCAATATTTCATATTTAAATAATTCACAAGTTGTGCTCTAAATAAATCTCAAAATATTTTCCAATTCAGTATGTCTTTCATAATCACTTTTTATTTATTAAAATTCAATTATTTCATAAATTAGCTAATTGAGTCTTATTTAATTGCAATTACAATTATTTTGCAATTATAGCCTAATTAGTCATTTTATACCTTTAAAAATCCGAATTTATGTCTCTTACATTTTTAATATTGTCTAATTATTGTAATTTTACTTATTTAACTCAATTTCATTATCCAGTTCTATTTGTGAAGAAAAAGGATCGGTCAATGTGGATGTGTATTGATTACGCCAGCTGAACAAGGTCACCATCAAGAACAAGTATCTATTGCCGCACATTAATGATTTGTTTGACCAGTTGCAGGGTGCCAGGGTGTTTTCTAAGATTGACTTGAGATCGGGTTATCATCATTTGAAGATTCGGGCCTCAGATGTTCCAACGACTACTTTTCGTACGAGATCTGGCCACTTTGAGTTCCTGGTGATGTCCTTTGTCTTGACTAATGCCCCAACAACATTTATGGATTTGATGAATAGGGTGTTCAGGCCGTATATTGATTCCTTTGTCATCGTATTCATTGATGACATTTTGATTTACTCACGTAGCCTGGGAGAGCACGAGCAGCATTTGAGAGTTGTGCTCCGGACTTTGCGAGAACAAAAGCTATATGCTAAGTTCTCCAAGTGTGAGTTTTGGTTGGATTCTATGGAATTCTTGGGACATGTAGTATCTAGAGAGTCTATCAAGGTTGATCCTAAGAAGATTGAGGCAGTTCAGAGTTGGCAAAGTCCTACTACAGCTACAGAGATCAGGAGTTTCTTGGGTCTACCAGGCTACTATCAACGATTCGTGGAGGGTTTTTCATCCATTGCAGCCCCACTGACTAGATTGACTCAGAAGAATGCTCATTTTGGTGGTCTGGCGAGTGTGAGGTGAGCTTTCAGAAGCTCAAGACAACATTGACCTCAGCACCAGTTATGGTATTGCCTTCCAGTTCTGGGATGTATACAGTGAATTGTGATGCTTTACGTGTTGGCTTGGGGTGTGTGTTGATGTAGGAGAGGAGAGTTATTGTTTATGCTTCGCGCCAGCTGAAGGTTCATGAGAAGAATTATCTGGTGCACGGCCTGGAGTTCGCAGCGATAGTTCATGCTTTTAAGATTTGGAGACATTATTTGTATGGGGTGTCTTTAGAGGTGTATACAGACCACCGCAGCTTGCAGCACTTGTTCAATCAGAGGGATCTTAACTTAAGACAGCATAGGTGGCTTGATTAACTGAAGGATTATGACATCACTATTCTTTATCATCCGAGCAAGGCAAATGTAGTGCCATATGCTTTGATGAGGAAGGCAGAGAGTATGGGTAGTTTGGCCTACATTGCAGCAGAGGAGAGGCCTCTAGCCTTGGACATTCAGTCCTTGGCTAATCTATTGGTGAGATTAGATCTTTCAGAGCCTCGTCGAGTTCTTGCACATATAGTTGCTCAGTCTTCATTATTGGGGGAGATTAAGGCTCGGCAGTATGATGATCCACGTTTGGCAGAGCTACGGGAGACAGTGGTCCAGGGTTGTGCCAAGGATGTTACTATTGGCAAGGATGGTTTTCTAAGACTTCAAGTTCGTTTGTGTGTTCCTAATGTTGATGGCTTGAGGCAGATGATTCTAGAGGAGGCACACAGTTCACGGTATTCTGTTCATCCTGGTGCTACGAAGATGTATCGTGATCTGAAGAAGCATTTCTGGTGGAGGCAGATGAAGAAAGACATTGTGGAGTATGTGTAGGTGCCTTAACTGCCAACAGGTTAAGTATGAGCACCAGAGGCCAGGAGGCCTACTTCAGTAGATGCCCATTCTTAAGTGGAAGTGGGAGCGCATCACTATGGACTTCGTGGTTGGGTTGCCTCGGACCTTGCGGAAGGTTGACGCGGTTTTGGTCATTGTGGATAGATTGACCAAATCGGCGCATTTCATTCCTGTGGATACTACTTCTACTTCTGAAAGGCTAGCCTAGATTTACATTGGAGAGATAGTCCGGTTGCATGGTGTGCCAGTATCTATTATATCAGATCGAGGTCCTCAGTTCACCTCGCACTTCTGGAGAGCATTGCACAGAGGGATGGATACTCAGCTAAACCTCAACACAACATTTCATCCGCAGACTGATGGTCAGTCGAAGCGTACAGTTCAGATATTGGAGGACATGCTCAGAGCCTGTGTGATTGATTTTGGGGGTGAGTGGGACCAGCTTTTTCCTTTGGCCGAGTTTGCTTACAATAATAGTTATCAATCCAGCATTGAGATGGCTCCATTTTAGGCTTTATATGGTCGGCGATGTCGTTCTCCTATCGGTTGGTTTGAGCCTGGCGAGGCTAAGTTATATGGCACAGACCTGGTGAGAGATGCCTTGGAGAAGGTGAAGTTAATTCAGGAGAGGCTCTGCACAGAACAGTCCAGACAGAAGAGTTACGCGGATCAGAGGGCACGTGATGTATCATTTATGGAGGGAGAGAAGGTTCCGCTGAAGGTTTCACCGATGAAGGGCGTTATGAGATTCGGGAAAAAGGGCAAGCTGAGCCCGAGGTTTATAGGTCCTTTTGAGGTATTGAAGCGATTTGGGGAGGTTGCTTATGAGCTTGCCTTACCTCCCAGCTTATCAGGATTCAATCCGGTCTTTCATGTATCCATGCTCCGGAGATATCACGCCGACTTCTTTCACGTGGTTGATTTCAGCACTATTCAGTTGAATGAGAGATTGGGCTACGAGGAGAAGCCAGTTGCTATTATTGATAGACAGGACCGCCAGCTGATATCTAAGAGAGTTTCTGCTGTGAAGGTCCAGTGGCGGGGCCAATCAGTCGAGGAGGCGACTTGGGAGTCCGAGGAGGACATGCAGAGAAGATATCCACACTTATTCAGCACTTCAGGTATGATTCTAGACTCATTTAGGGACGAACGTTTGTTTAAGAGGTGGAGAATGTAACAACCCGACCGGTCATTTTTGTGTATTCGGACCCCGTTTCCCTAAATAAGACTTCTCATAGCGGCTTATAATGATTTGTGACTTGCGGGAACGGGTGGTTTGGGATTCGGAAGTGTATAGAGTAATATAGGAACACTTGGTTCCTTAAGGTTGGCTTTTAAGGCCAAGTTTTTCTTCGGTCAACATTTTGAGTAAACGGCCTCGGATCGAGTTTCGACGGTTCCAGTAGCTTCGTATGATGATTTCGGACTTGCGCGTATGTCCGGAATGGGTTTTTGATGACCCGGGAGTGTTTCGATGCCAAATAGCGAAAATAGAGTTTCCTTAAGTTCATAAGTTGGTTGGAACGTGTTTTTGTGTTATCGAGGTCGGAACGGAATTCCGAGACCGGAAATAGTTAGGTTATGTCATTTATGACTTGCTTGCAAAATTTGGTGTCATTCCGAGTAGTATAGGTAGGTTTGGCGCATTGAAACCGAATTCAAGAACTTGAATTTTCTTAAGTTTGATTCTAAGGGTTTTGAGGAGTGATTTTGAGTTTTAGCGTGAGCTCATTTAATGCGGGACTTAACCATTTTTCACCATTTCTTCCACACCATAGGCGATTTTGAGAGCTTTCAAGAGGGTGTTCGGCCTAGCTACTAAGAGGTAAGTAATTTCCATTTAAATGTTTGTTTATTACATCAATCTTAGGTAGATTAACACCCAATTAGTGTAAATCAAAGGGGTTAGAGTGGAAACCTAGGGTTGATGAACTTTAGGAAAATTCACCACTTTTCTACCATGAAATCATACAAAAACTGTATATTAATGATCCTTAGGCTATGGGTGAGTGTTTTCTTCGAAAATTTTTGGAATCCGAGCATGTGGGCCTGGGGGTGTATTTTTGGAGTTCTTCAAGAATGATAAATTAACTAAGCTAGTAGGAGAATTTCATACTTTGAGTGTATATTAACGTATTTATATATCATTTGGCTAGTTTCGAGTCCTCAGGTGTAGAGCTTGTAGTTTCGGGCGCGTTCTTGGTTCGAGAAGTAGGTTCGGCACGAGGTGAGTCTCCTTTCCAACCTTGTAAGAGGGAATTTTCCCTAGAGATAATTATAAATGATTGAATTGTCCTTATTTGTGGGGGCTACGCACGCACGAGGTGACGAGAGTCCATGCGTAGCTACTACTATGTTATGTCGGGTAGTCTTTAGGACTCACAAGCATGCTTATATGCCTTACTTGCATCCCTGTATGTATTCCTAGTTGATTATTATCCTTGAACTAGTATGAGAAAATAGAAGGTTACATTTAAATCTTGTTGTTGCCTTGATTCTTGTTTTCCAAGTATGAACTCTATAAATTCCTGAATTTCCTGATAATTTTGTGTATGTATACAAGCACTCGTATCGCATGTATGATTCGCGAGCGGGGAAGCCTTATATTATGTCAACCGCATCGCATGATCGATTCGCGAGCAGGTTAATAGATGCATCTATGGTTCGAGCCGTTCGACCCTTCGGCATTGCACATTTAATATTTGCGTCGCTTCGGTAGTACACCTCGGCATACTATATGCTATGAATTTGACTGAGAGTCTTATTATTATTATCAAATGAATTGTTCTATGTAGAAGGGAACTTTGGACTTTTATTATAATTGTTATTTCGCACTTGCAGGTAGATGGTAGTTCATATACTTGATTATATTATTGCTAATGGCCCTAGTGTGAAAACGTGATTTTTCACCCACCATATACTCCTACAAAATTCGATAAAATAAATCAATTTACTAATTTTTGTTGACTTTTTAGTAAATTAATTGTGAACTTTTTGCATTTGCATAGTAATAATTCATCTTTTAAAATTATTAAAATTGCATCAAGAAATTATATTTTTATTATTTGTAATTAATTGAATTAAATAACGAGCGAATGCTGATTATTTGATGTAATGTAGTTTTGATAACTAATTACTAAAATTAATCATTTTTATCCAACAAATCATGGATTTAATTAGGAGTATTAAATTAATTATTTTATTCTTAATTAGTCTATACTTAGACGAAAATAAGATCAAATTAATTATTACAGTTTTTGAATTTAATTAGATTTGATTTTAATTAGATAAAATTAAGTGTAAATTAAGCCTAGAATGTTAAAAAACGGACCTGCGCCAAGAAAGACCCAGGCCCAATCCCCATCTCTACACTACCCATAACACCCCAGCCCATTAATCCCAAACCCGTCCGGCCCCAGCCTTCATTAAACGACCCCATTTCAATTCACCCTTCATCCCAGCCGTTGGATCCTTTCGATCCAACGGTCCTAAACTAACCACTCATTAAGTATATAACTGTTCCATAAGCCTCCCCCTCCCCTCTAGAGACAAAAGTCTAATACCCCCAACTGACCGTATCTCTCCATCCTCTCTCTCACCTCGCCGGCCTCCGTCGTCCTCCACTATAGCCCCACCGTCCCTCCACCGTCCTCCGCCGGTCGGGAATCGCCTCCGGCGGCGAAGTTCACCCAATAGAGCCCAAATTTCACCTAGATGATCCTCTCTTCATCCTCAATCGCCCCCTACCATTGATTTCATCAGAAAACCCGCTCAAATCCCCCAAATTTCAGATCTAAAAATCTGAAACCCTAGAAATCCCACTCCAGTCGATTTAGAGATAACCAGCGGCTCGGACCTTCATGAGTCAATTGCTCTTGATTAGAGCAATTGATTCATGAGGGTTTGACCCATTTTCTTGTCCACACTTGACCTTTGTTTGGTCAAGTTTCTGTTATATCACTAAAAAAAGGTATGTATTATCCCATCTTATTCTCAATGAAATGTTGGTTTGGAATCCTCTTCTTGTACTCACTGTTTGCACTAGTTGTTCTTGATAAATAAGGCTTCTTTCTTCTGCTGCATATAAATGTGATTGTATAGATGCCTGTCTAGCATGATAAATACTGCTTTGATGTTGTTAATCTTGGTTGGTGTATGTTGTTCAATAAATGTAGTTAATATTCATAGTTCTATACTATGAAAAGAGGCTGCACTATAGTGTAGAATCTGACCCTCTCTATGGTCAGGTTCTCTCTGTAAGTGTGTAAAAAATATATACTTTCAATTGAGCCTCTTTGGTCAATAAGCAGATTCAACAAGAAAGTCTCCAGATAGGTTAGTATTAGCACTAGGGTAGATGAATTTGAACTTTCAATGGTCAAATTCACCCCATAATAGTGCACAAACAGTAGTATAGCTGGCTGAAATTCACCCTTTTAAGGGTATAAAGCATATAGTTGAAAAAGGCTATAGAGTAAAGAATTTGAACCCTTGAATAGTCTGATTCATTCTCTAAAAAGGGCCAAGAAAAGTAAAAATA
The DNA here is from genome assembly GCA_005239525.1 of Nicotiana knightiana. Lineage (NCBI taxonomy): Eukaryota > Viridiplantae > Streptophyta > Magnoliopsida > Solanales > Solanaceae > Nicotiana > Nicotiana knightiana. The sequence goes on along the minus strand of ML383307.1, from coordinate 2,837 downwards.
TTCAGCTGAATACTGGCTTAAATATGAGTATGATTGCCAAAAATGTCACACAAGGTTGCATCTCTAGGTTTGAATCAGACTCTCTTTTATGGTCAGATTCAATCTTAGATAAAAAAAAATGCATAAAACATGTTTGTCTCTCTTTCTTGTGAATCTGGGATTACTTGTTGAAATTTAGTTGTTCATCTATGTGTGATCATAACAGTAAAATTATCTCTTAAATGCTTATGTGATTAATCATATATCCATGAACTCATAATAGAATCATTAGATAGTCCCAAAGGGCAGTGAATATGACCCCTTCATGCTCAAATTCACCCCAAAAGATGCTTAGATATTGGTCTGATAATTCATACCTTATATAACCGGATGTCACTATGAAGACAACACTTAAAAGGTCGAATTGGATCTCTATAGATGATCATATTCAGTCTTTTGTCGTACACATAAATCTGTATGATTTAGTCGAGGCTAAGGTTGAAGAATACAGATCCTAAAGAACAAAGGTTGTTGGCTTGCACAAGAGCAGCAGATAAACTCTGTTCCTCTTATTTTTCTTCTTGTTATTTAAAAACCTGTATTTTTAATTTAGGAACAATGTAATAGCGTATTTACAGTCCATTGTATACATTTTCAGTTGTAATAGGGACTGGACTATATTGAAATTTGTGATTCAGTTACATTTCCTAGAATGTTCACCACAACAGTTATAGAATCCGGAATCGTAGACCCATTAATAGTGTTAAATCGTTTTCTGTCGATCAAACAATGCTAGGGGTATCAATTCTGTCCTAAAAGTACCAGATAATTTTAATTCAAGAGGTTTGCATAGTCTGCTTTTGTTGTACGAGTTGTTCTGTCACAAAAACAAGGATAAAATTTCACTGTTAGAACCATGAGCAATATACAATTATTCATGTATGGTATATCAGTCAAATGGCAAAGAAGTTTGATACATGTAATGTTAATGTTTGTAATTCAAATCTGCCTCTTTTATTACAAACGTTAAATATGTTAGCACACTTGCTCTTGATTGTTTAGCTATTCAATTTCGAATCATGTCAAAACTAGCCATAATTAGGATTGGTCAAAAGTTAGGACTACTGCTTCAGGATTAATAAAATTGCCCGTGGCATGATCGTTGTTAAGAATCTTGAAATTCTGAAAAATAGAGTGATTTCACCTTGCCAATTCATTTCAGAATTAATGAGTATTTTAGATTTATGTTTATTCTGTCTAAAAATGAAAAAATTGGAAAAGAAATCTGTTGTGTTATGCTCATAAATGTATGTATGAATATGTATGTTGATTACCATGTTTTCCTATTTATTCATCAAATTGAAGAGTAAAGATCCTTAAGACTTATCTAAATTTCCTAGACTAGTGACCTCCTTATGAATTAGTCGTAATCAGGATTGGCTAAAAGAGTTGAAACGATATGGGGATAAAATACGGCCATAGCCCGAAACATGCGTTCTTTGAATTAATGAACTTCATTTTAGGCCATCCTTTAGGTAGAGTGATACCTTTAGTTTTAAAACTGAGTAAGAATCGAATAAATTCCAAAGATACCATAATCTACACTCGGGAGTGGCAACTCATGCCCCTGATCCTCAACTCAAAACATTAATAAAACGTACATAGTAACCACAGGTGCATTTCATGTGACTTGTTTGCCATGTGCACAAAAACAACAAGTGCACGCCATCGTGGCTTGTTTAAGATTAATCCATAAACGTCCTAATCGACTTTAAATTTCCCTCTGAATAAAAAATATGAAGAATGATCGAACCTTCCTCAAATAGGCACTATAAAAACCATCATGACAACATTCATGACTACGTAATCAACACTTGGGTGTTACAACTCATGTCCCCGACTCCAAAACTTCAAATAATAATAAAATCACATGTTACAATTGTGGGTGCATTTCATGTGGCGTAATTGTAATATGTCCAAAAGCATAACAAGTGCACGTTCTCGTAACTTATTTTAAGATAAATCCATACTTATCAAAAGCGGCTAAATTTTAAAGGGGTTAAATGCACAATAGGCGAAAATGCATAATGAGATAATTTAGGCCAAATATTAATAGTTAAGCGACCGTGCTAGAAACACGGACCTCGAGAATGCCTAACACCTTCTCCCGGGTTAACAGAATTTCTTACTCGGATTTCTGGTCACAGACAAAATCAAATAGAGTCAAAATTCCTCGATTTGGAATTTTCAAAACAAAACAGTGTCGCGGAACATCGTCAAAAATCCGGGTGGCGACTCTGAAATAATAAAATAAATCTCAAATCCGAATAATGTCACTTTAATTGGAAAAACTCCTTTATTACCCTTCATTAATCTGGGGTAGTGAAAACGGAGGTGTGACAGCTCTGGCGACTCTGCTGGGGATTGAACCCAGAATCTCTGTTTGAGGGTTCAAGAATTCGAGCTTATATAACTGTTATATTTTTGGCTTTCATTATCTGATTTTACGTGTTTAAACCTAATGTGCTAATTGCCGCATTTACCGCTTTGATACTATCTGAACTGTATATGAATTGTGCCGAAACCCTCTTCTCTCTGAGTCTTCTAAATCATCTGGGAAGTGTGCACTTCGTGTGACTTCTTTTCTGTTAGAGTCATATCCAAATATTAGAACGAGGTACGGACAAGTTGCAAAGCCGGTGAAGCTTCCGTATTCCCGGTACGCTGCCCCGACCTCGGCTCGAGCTGTCCGCTCAGGTAATCCCGGTCTAGAACAAAACCCCAGGATTCAAACTTAGAATAACAAAACCACATGTCGGATCCCTAGTAGGAACGCTTATTTGCATCATGTGCATTTG
>ML383304.1:101184-130368 GCA_005239525.1 Nicotiana knightiana | reverse complement strand
CTTGATAATACCGTTAACTCCCTGGCAACGACGCCAAAATTTGATCACGCTCAACTATGTCTAATAAAAGACTAAGCGGGCGTTGCAAATATAATCCGGGGTATTATGCCCAGAGTCGATCCCACAGGGAATTTACGTATCAATCAAGTCTTTAGAATACACAACTTTTACTCAATCAATTCTCTCAAGACTTTTTAATATAAATTGGTGATGTTTTACTAATTCTACTGACAATAATAATAACTAACAATTACTAACAATGTGTTGTAAACAATTATGATAAAGGTCTAAGGTTATGGTTTCCCCCGTCGGTGAACTTCCTTCTCGGATACTTCTTATAGCTTGATTAGTTGTCTCTATCAATCATGAACACTCTATCTACCATAAATCTCTCTCAAGTAATTATGATAATTTACTAGACGCACTCTCTCAAGTTACGCTAGCTAGATTGCATTACAGTTCACTTTAGATTGCACCCGAGGTATCGTTATCTCTAATCCAACCTCTAAACCCTCGGTTATGACTTTCATCTATACTCCGGGAGTGATGTTGTTCAAACAACTACCTAAATATGCACTCTCTCTCAAGTAGATACATAATAAATAGGCACAGCTAATTGATGGCCATTCAATTAACTACAACAAGAACGTAGTTGAACAAATAGAGATTAATCAACCCATCGGAACTCTATTAATAACACAATAAGTTCATCCTCCAACGGGTTCTACCAAAACCCTAGATTAAAGAAGTTAGCTAAACATGTTCAAAAGAATCAACTCTAAAATAACTTGAATAATGAAACTACAAAGTAATGAAGAAAATCTGTACAAATTGATGTCTTGCCGTCCGTCTCTTCGAATCCCCTCTAAGTTGTGTTTTTGGGGTCTATTTATGTGTTTAGGACAAACCCTAAACGTGTAGGAGACTTTTATTCCAACCGGGAAACACTTAAACTCGTCAAAACTCGAAATTGACCGGAACCAAGGACCCGGGTGTTTGGGCTCAAACACCCCCTAAGGCCAGGGCAGGCCTGGCGTTTGGGCTCTAAGGCCCCCCTAACGCCAGGGGCTACCTGGCTTTAGGGGCCAAATGCCTGGATAAGGCCAGGGTGTTCCCTCTTTGCTTCTTAAGCGTATTTTCGACGTATTTGCATCCATTTAGCTCGGTTTCCATCTCCATTTCACCTACACATGAAATAAACTCCATTAAGCACATAAAACGTGTGTTTTTATCATTAACGCACATAAAATTTAGGGCATATAACATGTTAAACTATGAATTCTAGCCTCGCATCACCTAACCTCGATAGAGTAGTGACGAGGCCAGGTTAGCGCCCTATGGAAGGAGATATAATAGTTTAATGAAATGATAGAGAAGTGAAACAATAAGAATTTACGGAATGTAATAACACGGAATCAAGAAAAGACAATTACAACACGAATGGAAAGCACATATCTTGCAAGTTATGGAACAACAACAAAAACAACAATACAACAAATAGAAGAAATCAACCGGGGTACTCCCGAGGTATCGCCTCGTAGTCCCAAAAGTAAATATCTCACAATCTTTACTTATATCATAGGGGGAGACTTTATATTTTATTTTGAAAAATTATTTCCCGAAATAGCATCCCGCGTTTTAGCCAACCTTATCATCATACCGCATAACTTCTAGTAGTCTTAGGGACTAGATCAACCTAACATTAACTGAAATAGCAACAATATTTAATTAACATTTGTCAATTTCCAGATAGAAAACTCTTTACAAATTTACAAATTCCAAAACCGGTAGTATAAGTCATAAGCTCTACTGAGTTTCTAGGAGGTCTACAAATACAACTGTTTTGAAATAAGGACAAACAATATAAACACAATATCAGAAGGTGACTCTAAAGACTGCGAATGCAACATCAGGTTTACCTTGAGCCTCCACAGTAAAATTTTCATAGCTAACAAGCAATCGACTGACTCCGATAAACCTGGATCTGCACAAAAATGTGCAAAAGTGTAATATGAGTATACCACAACGTTACTCACAACAAGTATCAAGACTAACCTCAGTGGAGTAGTGACGAGGACCAGTCAAGACACCTACTGGAGTAAATAACCTGAGCGAGTATAAGTCTAGAACTAACAACAACAACAACAACGGCGACGACCCAGTATAGTCTCACAAGTGGGGTCTGGGGAGGGTAGTGTGTACACAGATCTTATATCTACCCCGATAGGATGGAGAGGCTGTTTCAGATAGACCCTCGGCTCAAGAAGACGAAAAGACAAAAGAGACAATATATCAGTACCATCATGGAAATAATAATAACAACACAAGCAAGTGTAGAACTAACAAAATACGATATCTCTATAAAGCTATGCATGATGACAACGGTAATATGGTACTTGCAATAAGAAATAGGAACAACAATTAGCAGTGGAACACAATAAGTAATAACACAGTAGAGTAAACTGAACACAGTTTAAATCCGGTGAAAACAATTAAAGGAATGACAGGTAGCAACTAGATGAGAATATCCACTTTCACACCAGGTTTTATCCAATAATCTCCACGAGGTACCGAACCTCAAAATATTCATAGTTCACGAGTCTCAATTTGTGAACCCTAGACACTTATCTTGTGCCCTCATTACAACAATTAATTGCACTGACGACGCATGTGTCAATAGAACCCTTCTCATGTAGAGGCAAATAGACGAGGGTGTATATAAATGATCAATAACATCAGGATTCATTTTCTTGAATCGTTAGGGGTGATTAACGTTTATGATTGTGCCAGTGTTCAATCACAGTTCCAGTTAACAAGTAAGAGTAGAGACAACGAATGACACATAGAAAACGATCACCACGAAATGAACACGGTATAAATCACACAGAGTAGGCACACCACTACACAATTAACAATAATAACAATTCTCCCAGGCCATCACAAGTCATCACAATCAATCCCCGACATAGCTCAACTTGTCTCGCCACGTGCGCAATAATAAAGTAAATGCCCGCCTCATCTCGCCACACGTGCACAATAATGTTCCCACCTTGTCTCTTCACATGTGCAACCCACATATATAGCCTGCCTTGTCACACTGTATATGCAAATATCAATAGTAACAATAGCACGACAGAAACCTCGTGCAACACAATAATACTCGCATGGTAGAAACCTCGTTCATCACAATAACAACCGCACAACAGAAACCTCGTGCATCACAATAACAAGTACGGAAGAAACAATTATAGTAACACAAGAGTACAACAAATAAATCAACTCAGAAATTTCTGAACCCAAAAAATGGAAGAAACGAACTCACCAGAAAAGACACAATAAAAATTAATGATACCACCTAGAAATAGCTAAATAGGGAAGAGATACTGTGTAGAAATGACCTCCACATAAGTGCAATTCAACAACAAGAGATATATCACGACTCGATAATTCCAAATAAGGATAAGGCAACTATGATAAAGAATCGACCTCCGCTGTGTTGTTCATGTCTATGGGAGTTTTTGGCCTAATAACTGCAATCCACGCGGTAGTATTGAACTGGGATGAGCCTGAGAGGAATGTCACACTAGCGTATGAGTCTGCCATGGCATTGTCTTATCTTATTGGGACTATGTTTTATGTTACCCAGAACCAAGTTTAGAAGTGTTACTTACCTCAAATCGGATAAATCTATACTCCAACAAGCCCTTGCCTCGTGAACCGACCTCCGAATGCGTCGAATTTAGCCACAAACAATTCGATACAATCAACTCAAGCTTAGGAATCAATTCCACATGAAAATGCTAAGTTAGAAATCAAAAGTCAAAAAGTCAACTCAAAAGTCAACCCCGGGACCACTTCTCAGAATCCGATGAAAGTTACAAAATATGAACATTCATTCAACCACGAGTCCAACCATGCCAAAATTACACAAATATGACACCAAAATCTCGCTCAAATTCCCAAAATTTTGCCTAAGAAGTTTTCTCCATTTTTCAAATTTATCAACCCAAATCACTAATTAAATGATGAAATCAAATATATATTCATGTAATTTAACCAAAACTAAGTAAGAATCACTTACCCCAATCACTTCCTTCAAAATCTCTCCAAGAGTCGCCTCAATCCACGCTCCCAAAATCAAATTGTGAAATAGAGTCAAACCCTCATATTTTAGACTTAAATTCTGCCCAAATATCCCTTAATCGAGATTGCGGAAAATTTCGTCATTGCGAAGCACAAACTAAGCTGACCAAAAATTAACCCATCACGATTGCATAAAGCACCATGCGAACGCGATGGATAACCATAACATACCTATGCGATCGCAGACACTGCTACGCGATCGCAAATAACAACCACGTGGAACCCAGCTGCCTCACTTTCTCTTCACGAACGCGGGTTAGCCCACGCGTTCCCGATTCACTACTTCCTCCAGCTTACGCACTCACAGACCAAAACTCTCAATCACAGAAAACAAAACCTCAGCTGCCCAAAATAAGCCTACGCAATCGCGGACCTTCCCACGCGATCGCGTATAAGAAAACCAGACAACACTAGAAAACTTCAGCAATCTTCAAAGTCCCATTTCACTCTGCTAACCATCTGAAATCCACACGAGCCCCCCGGGACCTCAATCAATCATACTAACAAGTCCTAAAATATCATACGAACTTAATAGAGGCCTCAAATTACATCAACAATACGAATCACTCCCCAATTCAAGTTTAATGAACTTATGAACTTCTAACTTCTACATTCGATGCCGAAACTTATCAAATCAAGTCCGATTGACCTCAAATTTTGCACACAAGTCATAAAAGACACAATATACATATTCCAACTTTTCGAACCAAAATCTGATCACTGTAACCACAAAGTCAACTCTCAGTCAAAATTCTCAATCTTCAGAACTTCTAATTTTCTAACTTTCGCCATTTCAAGTCAAAATCAACTACATACCTCCAAATAACTATCCGAACACAATACTAAGTCTAAACTCACCTTACGGAGCTATCAAAACCATCAGAACTCCAATCCGTAGTCATTTACACATAAGTCAACATCCGTTCAACCTTTTCAACTTAAGTTCCTTACCTTGAGACTAAGTGTCTCAACTCATTCTGAAGCATCCCCGAAACAAAATAAACTACCCTGGTAAGTCACATAACGACAATTGAGCATAAGTAAGTAGTAAACGAGGGAACGGGGATACAACACTCAAAACGACCGACCGGGTCGTTACACTCTAGCAGGGATGCGGGATCTTCGCTTTTGCGATGGATTTCTCGCATTTGCGAAACCTCAGGTCGCAATTGGGACACCTGAGATTGGACATAAGAGCTGAGGGACGTGATTTTAGTCTCATTTTCATAGTTTGGAACCCTAGACTCAGTAGGAGACAATTTCAAAGAGGGATTTTCATCTACAACCTTTGGGTAAGTGATTCTAATCTAATTCTAATCACATTCCATCGTTATATCTTTGATTTAAACATCAAAATCATGTGAATCAAAGTGAAAATTTATGAAACTTTGTCAAGTTTTTGAAAAATAAGAATTTGGATTTTGAGAGTTGATTTGGACTGTGATTTTGAAACTAATCACCTATATGAACTCGTGGGGTCATGGGTAGACGGAATCTACCATTGGACCCGTATTTTGATCGGGAAGGTCAAGGGTTGACTGATAATAGGCTAGATTCATGTAGTTTAGCGACTATTTATACCCCAACTTTACTATGCTTCACTGTTCTATGAAGGTTAAATGACGATAAAATGGCTCTAATTGTGAATTTTATGTTTTGCAGGAGCAAGTCATGCTTATGAGGACCTAGGATACTGTTTGGAGCTAAATTAAAGCAAGAAAGGCCCTCGGAGTTGAATGCATGTGGAGGACGGATGAAAAAAAAGAGGAAAATAGTTGAGCCCCTCTAGCGTGGGCCAAGCACAGCCACGCTAGAGAAAACAATGCTGGGCAGTGTGATATGCTATTAGCACGGCCAGTAGCGCGGGCACGAGCGCGGCCGCCCTAGTCCTTTCCAGCATGTGATAAATTCAGGGGTAAATGGAAGCGTTGGGCCAATTCCTCTTGACCTATAAAAGGCCCAGCTCGCCTAAAAGAAAGGATATCTAGGTTTTAAACTTGCTTTAGATCAACTTTGGGAAGGAGAACAAGTGTGAGAAGACCAGGCTACAATTATCATTTTTTCTATTCTCCATCTTTTATCTTTGTTTTGGGAATGATGAATTATTCTATGCTTTCTTTGTATTTTAGAATGAGTAGCTAAACAATCCGTCTAGAGTTGACGGAACCAATTGTTAGATGAAGTTTTGAGTCAATTTTGTTATAATCGAGTTGGGGTTATTCTATGATTGTTCAACTACGTTTTGTATGGAGATTAATTGACTGGGCCCTTGATTAATCGTGTCGAATTGCCTTGTGTTGCTTGAGAAAGAATACTAGGTTAGATTTTTGTTGAACAACACCACCTTTGGGTAATTGACGAGATTCATTACTTGAATTTAAAAGTGGGGTTAGAGATAACGAAACTTTGGTGGGATATAATTTTGAGCAGTATAAACTATCAGCTAGAGTAATTCGAGAGAATGCTCTAGTAAATTATCATAGTTGATCGAGAGATAATTACGGTAGCCCACACCTAAAAATCCTCATAGAGTATTACGGCGAGATTATAGCAAAAGAGTTAAAACTTAATCCGGCAATTGGGGAAATCAATACCCTAGATATTTTTACCGTTGAATTACCTTTAATCTAGAATATTGTTAATTTTAATATTGATTTAACTTTAGTTACATAAATCCCAATATTTATTACTAAAAATCTAGCATCACCACAAGTTGTAATAGATAGGTTAGTTCCCTGAGGATTCGACTCCGGACTGTAAACCGGATTATATTTGCAACGACCGCTTTGTATTTTATAAGACATAGTTGGGCGTGATCAAATTTTGGCGTAATTGTCGGGGAACTAACGGTGTTATTTGTTACAACTTAGAAGTATCGCTGGAATTATTAGTTAGCGCAATTTTCTACGGTGTTAAATAATTTTTCGTTGAAATTCTCACGTTTGAAATCTTGTGTGATTCAGGTGTATGCCTAGAAACTCTTCGAGGACTGGTGAACTTCTTGAAGGTCTCCCAGACCTCGAGAAAACATTTCGGGAATTAAACCGTGCTAATAAGAAAGACAAACACTTATCGCAACTTGAAATGGAAAACGTGGATAACGTCAACGCAAACAACCAGGTACCTCTTGTACCAAACGATGGAGTTGTGGAACCTCTTCTGCCAGAAGTTGCACCCTATGATTGGGCACAACCAACAGTTGACAAGCTGGACACCGCCATTGTTGTGCCCCAAATACAAGCGGAGACATTCCAGATCACCAACAATATGTTGCATCTTCAGCAGAATAAGGGATTGTTCTTCGGGTCACACATTGAAGATCCTCAACAACACCTAAAAATTTTCTGTCAATTTGTGTGACCCAAAGGCAGCCAAATGTGACCCTGGAAGCCATCAAGCTGCTACTGTTACCTTTCTCAATGGCTGGGGAAGCTTAGATTTTGCTGAATTCACTCCCAATAAACTCCATTTCCATGTGGGAGGAATTAGTCAAGCAGTTCCTGAACAAGTTTTACCCTCCTAACAAGACTGCAAGACAGATTGACGAGATATTGCTATACAAGCAGAAGCCCATTGAAACCTTGCAGGAAACTTGGGAAAGATTCAAAGGGATGCTAGTGAAGTGTCCTCGTCACAGTATTCCAGACCAGATGCTCGGCCAGATATTCTACATGGGGCTAGCGGACAACTTGAAAGCAAATGTAGATGTTTCATCTGGGGGTGATTTTTCTAAGCAAGACATTTACTGAGTGTAAAATCCTTCTTGACAAGATGGCTCAGAATTCAGGGTGGATGATGAGAGGTACGACCCTGGCACCAATAGTGTATTCAGTTCCTCTTGACCCAGATAATTCACATGCAGAGAACATAGCCACACTCATGACTTAGATGATTATTCTGACGAGGAAGATTGACGAGATGGGTACAAAGCAATTGGATATCGTTGATACAACAAATGGAGGACTGTGTACCCTTTGCATCAATCAGTCTTATGTGTGTTCATGGAGTGGAGAAGGTGAAAACCAGGGTCCTAGAGAAGATATGAATTATGTTAACAATTTTGGGGGTCAGAGGCAAGGAGGACAACAGTGGGGGCCAACACCCAACCAACAGTACAGACCTAACATACCACAACCTGGAGGTGTACAGCCACAAGGCCAAGTGGTTCCATATCAAAGACAACAGGGCTATTAGCAGCAACACCAACAACAACTGACATACCAACCACCTCATCAGCAGCAAGACAGCAACATGGTGGAGATCAAGGGTATGCTGCAGTAACTCATTGGCACGAATGGTAGGATGTAGGAAAAGCTGGCAGTACATGATTCATCAATTAAGGGTATTGAAACTCAATCGGGGCAGCTGTCCATGGCCTTAAATAACCGCCCCCGGGGAGCATTACTGGCGACACGAACATCAACCCAAAGGAGCAAAACCTGAATCAACTGATGGCAGTCAGTCTCCATAATGGGAGAGATTTAGACAGGGAGCAAGAGGTTGCTCAACCTAGAAGAGAAACTACGCCAGCCACTCTAGTTCTAGTCGAGATAGATGAATAAGCAGAACTCACTGAAGTGGTAGTTGAACAAGCCCGAGTTGAAAAGGGTAAGGCCAAAGAAAGTGAACAAGTTGCAGAACAAGTGGCTCCTCTTGTGCCACAAAATTCCAACAAAGAACAGCCAGCAAACAGTGGACAAAAAGTGATGTCCGCACCATTCCCTCATATATTGGCAAAACAAAAGAAAGAGGATCAATACAGGAAATTTATGGAGATGCTTCGTCAGATTTAATTGAATATTCCCTTGATGGATTATTTGAGGGAAATGCCAGGCTATGCAAAGATGATGAAAGACATGATGTCGCAGAAATTTGACTTTCAGGACCTGTCCACAGTGACTCTGACACAGACATGCAGTGCGGTAGTGACTAGACCCATGGATCAAAAGATGTCTGATCCAGGTAGCTTCACTATTCCGTGTACCATAGGGAGTTATGTTTTTGCAAAAGCATTGTGTGACTTAGGAGCCAACATAAACTTGATGACTTTGGCAACCTACACAAAGTTACGCATTGGCAGAGCTAGGCCGACTTTTATGCTGTTACAACTGGCTGACCGCACGGTCAAAAGACCGACATGGATTCTTGATGATGTGCTGGTGCAAGTGGGGAAGTTTGTATTCCCTGCGGACTTTGTTATTCTGGACTGCCAAGTAGACGAGGAGATTCCCATCATTTTGGGAAGGCCATTTCTAGCCACTGGGAGAGCACTGATTGATTGTGAGACTGGGAATTAAAAATGAGATTGAACGATAAAGAAGTGATATTCAACGTCCAACAATCCATGAGGAGACCCAGTGAATATGCAAATTGCTCACTAGTGGAAGCAGTAGATGTGATCTTGTATGACGAAGATGAGACCCTTAGTGCCAAAGATCTATTGGGAGCATGTTTGACAAATTTAGAGGAAATGGATGGCAAAGGGCTGGCAGAGTGGGTCATGGCACTCGAAGGCCAAGGATTTTGGAAGAGGGAACCTCGAGTTGAGCCCTTCTATTTAGAAGAGAGAGCTACACCACCTGTAAAACCATCAATTGAGACACTACCACAATTGGAGCTGGAGCCATTTTCAGCCCACCTCAGGTATGTTTCTTGGGTCCTAATTCTACTTTGCATATTATCATATCTTCTGGTTTGCTAGCTGTGCAGGTTGAACAATTACTGAAAGTGTTGCAAGAGTGAAAAACTGCCATTGGTTGGACCATGGCAGACATAAAGGGTATCAGCCCAGCTTTTTGCATGCACAAAATTCTTCTGGAAGAAGAGCATAAACCTTCCAGGGAACATCAACGAAGGTTGAACCCGAATATGAAAGAGGTAGTGAAAAAAGAGGTGATCAAGTGGCTGGACGCGGGCATCATCTTTCCCATCTCTGACAGCAATTGGGTGAGCCCCGTCCAGTATGTACCAAAAAAGGGCGGAATGATTGTAGTACAAAATGAGAAGAACGAGTTGATCTCAACTCGTACAGTCACCTGGTGGAGGATTTTCATGGATTATAGGAAACTAAACGCAGCCACCCGAAAAGACCATTTCCCCTTACCCTTCATTGATCAGATGTTGGACAGGTTAGCTGGACGATCCCATTTCTATTTATTGGACGGATACTCGGGGTACAATCAAATATCAATAGCTCCGTAAGATAGAGAGAAAACGTCATTCACATACACGTATGGTATCTTTGCCTTTCGGAGAATGCCCTTTGGACTTGCAATGCACCGACCATATTCCAGCGGTGTATGCTAGCCATCTTTACCGACATGGTCGAAGAAATTATGAAGGTATTTATGGATGATTTCTCTGTGGTGGGATATTCATTTGAATATTGTCTCAATAACCTCAAAAGGGTGCTCAAATGATGTGTGGAGGCAAATTTGGTGCTGAACTGGGAGAAGTGCCATTTTATGGTACAAGAAGGAATAGTGCTGGGACATATAGTGTCCAAAAAGGGGATTGAAGTAGATCATGCGAAGGTTGACGTAATTGAGAAGCTACCACCACCTACGTCAGTGAAAGCAGTGAGGAATTTCCTTGGGCACGCCGGATTCTACAGGCGGTTCATCAAGGATTTTTCAAAAATTGTTAACCCTTTATGTAAGTTGCTGGAAAAAGACCAACACTTTGTGTTTTCTGATGTTTGCAGGTTGGCATTTGAGGAGCTGAAGAAGATAATGATGACTGTACCCACCATTGTTGCACCCAACTGGGAGCAACCATTCGAGTTGATCTGCGATGCCAATGATTATGCGATAGGAGCAGTTTTCGGGTAGCGTAAGGAGAAAATTATGCACCCAATTTACTATGCTAGCATGACGTTGAGTGGTGCACAGCCGAACTACACAGTCACTGAAAAGGAAATGCTCGCTGTATTTTTTGCCTTCGACAAATTCAGGTCATATTTAATTGGCTCGAAAATTATTGTTTATACTAACCATGCAACCATTAGGTACTTGATAGAAAAAAAGGAGTCGAAGCCCTGTTTGATTCACTTGGTTCTGTTGCTACAAGAATTTGACCTGGAGATTCGTGTCCGGAAGGGGACAGACAACCAAGTGGCAGACCACCTCTCGAGGTTGGAAGGGGCAGAGAAGAGAACAGAGGTTGAAGATATCATTGAGACTTTCCCGGATGAGCAATTACTTGATGTGACAATGGAGGAGGCACTATGGTATGCTGATATTGCTAATTACTTGGCATGTGGTCTAGTACCACATGATTTCTCCTCAGTTCAAAAGAAAAGGGTTTTCCGGGATTGTCGGGCGTATTATTGGGATGGGACGTTATTGTTGAAAATATGTGTTGATAATATGATCTGGCGGTGTATCCTTGAGCAAGATCAACTCTCTGTTTTGCAGGCCTTCCATGTTTCGCCATATGGTGGACACTTTGGAGGAGTCTGGACAGCAGCAAAGGTGCTAGAATCAGGACTGTACTAGCCTACATTGTTCAAGGATGCCCATGCTTGGGTCAAAAGCTGCGATGACGGGAAACATATCTCGTCGTCATGATATGCCAATGACCACAATCCAAGAGGTGAAAGTATTTGACATGTGGGGGATTGACTTCATGGGGCCGTTCGTCAGCTCATACGGTAACAAGTATATACTAGTTGTCGTTGACTATGTCTTCAAGTGGGTCGAAGTAGTTGCTCTCCCAACTAATGATGCAAAGGGAGTGACCAATTTCTTAAAGAAAAACATCTTCACCCGTTTTGGCACCCCCCGAGCCATAATAAGCGATGGTGGGTCTCACTTTTGCAATAGAGCATTTGCACATTTGTTGGAGAAGTATGGAGTTTGCCACAAGGTAGCCTCACCGTACCACCCACAAACAAGCTGGCAGGTTGAAGTGTCCAACAGGGAAATCAAAAGTGTCCTCTCAAAAACAGTGAATGCAACTAGAATTGATTGGGACAAGAAGTTGGATGATGCATTGTGGGCGTACCGCACAGCCTTCAAAACGCCAATTGGCATGTCACCATACAAGTTGGTATTTGGTAAGGCATGCCACCTTCCGGTTGAGCTCGAACATAAAGCACTGTAGGCACTGAGGCAGTTGAAATTAGACATGGAAACATCGGGCACCAACAGAGTTAATGGGTTGCATGTGATTGAGGAATTCCGGTTCCACGAATTCGAGAGTGCTCGACTATATAAAGAGAGGATGAAGTTGATACATGACAAGCACATCTTGGATCGGAACTTCAAACCTGGCGAGTTAGTGCTGCTATACAGCTCAAGATTGAGATTGTTCCCGGGTAAGTTAAAGTCCTGATGGTCAGGACCGTTCAAAGTGGTGCAAATGTTCCCAAGTGGAGATGTAGAGATCGAATCAGAAGATGGGACGAACAAATTCACAGTGAATGGGTAGCGGTTAAAACATTACCTTGGTATAAGTGAAGAAAAAGGAAACTACATGGTGATAACTCTGGAGGAACCCCAATACAAAAATAAGGAGTGATGGCAAGAGGCTGTGTCGTGCCGCGGCGTTAAATCAAGCGCTTCATGGGAGGCAACCCATTGACGTGTTGTAATTGTCATGCCACGACATTAACTATGGCGTTGGTTGGGAGGCAACCCAATGTGTAATGTTTTTAGTGTAGTTGAATAATAGTTGAATTGTTTTAAGTACTAACACATGCAGGTATGATTAGGCGAGGGTGGAATCCAGCCACACTGAGGAAAAGATAGAAAAAGGTGAAAACTTCGAGGCCTGGGGTAGCGTGGTTGCGCTAATCAAGGACCTTTCTGCATGGGAGTAGCGAGGGCGTGCTAGTGGCCGCACTAAAGGGCCTCCATTCTGCCTCGTCTCGACGCTACTAGCGCGGGTGCTCTAGTGGCCGCGCTAAAGGGCCTCAAAACTGTCTAACTAGCATGGCCGCACTATGAACGCGCTACGACCGCGCTAGTGAGGTTGTTGGCAGGTTTGTAAGTGTAAGTTTTTTTATTATTTTAATTTTCCCCACCCCAAAACCCTAACCTCCCCCCCTCCCTTTCTCCTACCTCCTAAAACACTTCTCTTTTAAACTCTTTCTCTCCCCACCCAAAAAGAAAACGGCCCGCCCCTCTCCCTCCCCCAAAGTACTCTAAATTCTCATCCTCCCGAGTTCTTTGCTCGTTCAAACCCCAACACACTTCTTCACTTATCACTGTTTTCTCACACCACATGTATGTTTTCTCTTTGCCATTTCTTTTATTTTCTATTTTGTTAGGTTTTCTTTTTAATTTTTATTAGGTCATAGTTCTTTATTCTCTCTTCTTAGAAGTAGTTTGTAGTGTATACTTAGTGCCTGTGGGTGGTGGTAATTGTGGAGTTGTCTCTCTTGACTTAGTTGGGTGAATTTTGGGCAATTGTGGTGGTAATGGGGTTTCAACATGATTAATTGGGGGCTCCGATGAACAATTCCCACCAAGTGTTTGTTTAAAAGCCACAATGAATGTCAATGATAATTGTGACCAATTGTAAGGGTGAAGTCTGAGTAATCATAGTTGGGTCACCTCTTTTGTGTTGCGCTAATGATTTCCTTATTTTAGGTACGATGGCACCCTCCAAAAAGCGTTAAGCTTCCGGGTCTTCATCCAGCAGACGAATGGAATCATCGAGAGGACAAGCATCCACTGATGCTCGGCCTTATAATAGCAACAAATTCGTATCCGCTAAGGCTCAGGACCGGTTTGCTGAAAAAGAATCAAAGAAGCCAATACCAGAATGTGGCATGGAGACAGCGTCCCTTCGGTATAACTGTCCAAATATTTACAATGAGCTGCTCCGCCATCGGTTGGATGTGTTATTTGAAGAGTCGGACGAGGCCAATGCTATGGTAGTGAGAGAATTTTATGCAAACAGTTCGGAGTACAAGAATTATGTTGTCACCGTAAGGAAGAGGCCTGTGGACGCCTCTGTGGAAGCCATTAGGCGTGCCTACCAGCTTCCGGGTCGAGTGGCGGAGATGGACGACGGCTATGAGGCGTATGACAAGCGCTTTACTCAGTGGGATGCGTTCCTTCCAATTATCTGTGCCCCTGGCAAGGAGGTCAAGTGGTATAAATACGGGGAAAAGTTCCACTCGTCAGCACTCACATTTGAGGCGAATTGTTAGCTATATCTGATCAACAACCGCCTGATCCGGTCCTACAACACCTCAGAGGTGAATGCTCCTCGTGCTTGTTTGATTTGGTGTTTCATAACGTGCCATGACTTTGACGTGGCCAAGCTTATGCACGAGGAGATGTTTGTTCGCTGTCCAATTAAGAGATATGGCTTTTTCTTCCCCTCTCTTGTCACTAGATTATGTCGTGCAGCCAGGGTGCCGAAAAACTTGGCGATAGATGGCAAAGTGTCGACAAAGGGAGCCTTTCGAGCTGAAAAAGTAACCATTGGGAAGTATGTTGTGGCGGGTGGTGGCGCTGACGAGGAGGATGCGTCTGAGGAGGTAGAAGTGGGGGCGGATATGTCCACTCATGAGCATGTTGCCGACGTAGCAGACCCGTCTAGGGTTCGTCGGAGTCAGAGGTTGGACAATCTGGAGCAGGAGATGGCAGGTTTACGTACCTTGGTAAATGACTTGGGGTCGAGAGTTGATGTGCTAGCCACCCAAAATGCAAAATCGGAAAAGAAAATCAAGGGTTGGCTGAGAGCCCTGGGTCGTGCATGTAACCTGGACCCGGGGACAGTCTCCGACCAAGATTGATCCTTCAGAGAAGTTCCTTTACCTCACTTTGCTTTATTTTTAATGCCATGAGGACATGTCTTCATTTTAAGTGTGGGATGGGGGAATAATTCATTGTATATGTATATATGTAGGAATGTAATTGTTATATGTATTCCCTTATTTTATTTTGAGTTTTGTTTCCTTTTGGTTGTTGTTTTAAGTAGTAGTTTAATTATTTAAGTTGACTTGTCTCGACGACGGATCTCATTCGATGGGGTTCTTGAGGGTCTAAGTCGACCAAAAATAAAAAAAAATAAAAAAAATCAGAAATATAGTGGAATCTTCCTGACGACGGATCTCCTACACAGTTTTCTTGAGGGAAGTAAGTCTAAAGAAAATACCAAAAAGATTTTCTGTTTTAGGTAATGTAGTAACTCCTCCTTGGTTTTTCTTTGGGCCGTGGTTCTTTTCCAAGGATTTTGCTTGAACCGGGTATAGTTAATTTTTGTTTATTTTAGTTTTAGGGGATACTTATGGGCCACGAGCTGAGATAGGAAGAGAATCCCTTAGCGTTGTTACACCTGAACACAATAGACACTAGAGTGTGACGCTTAGTCTCAGTTGTTGATTCTTGTAGAGGGCCTTAAATTTGTATGTTGCAACTGACTTGAGTACTCAATGAGAGTGTCTTGATAAGCCAATCTGGAGTGAGCCATGTGTCATGTGTGTGAGAGGTGTATTACGTTGTATTCTATGCTCCACATTTGATGCCTAGAACTTGCCCTGGGTGATTACAAAGCGAAATAGTAGCTTCATTCAGTTCTAGAAGTGATATAGACATTTCTTTGTTAAGCCAGATATATAAAGTATACCCACCTAAATGTGATATATCATAGTTAACCCCCTTGAGCCTATAAGCTTGTTTCTTTGGCAACCACATTACAAATCTTACCCAATTGTTTGAACGGCCCATCTGTTTGAACCCCAGTACCTCCCATGAGCATTTGAATTGTTATAAAATATGTAAAAGTCATAGTGTGGGGTGGTTGGTTTGGTTTTTGAGTGGAACCAATGAAATAGAAAGAAAGGTGCAAGTTTTGAAAAAAAAAGAGAAAAAATAAAATAAATGAATGTAGTTTGTGATAGGTGGTGACTTGATAGCATTGCACCTAAAGGAGTTTGGGGTATTGTAAATGGAAATGTGGTGGAATGTCTGGTTTGACATAAGTATGGTCTGAAGGCGAAAGTAATTGTATTAAAAGTGCTTAGGGAGGTTAGTCACTATATCCAAATATATTCTACCCGTCCCTTAGCCTACGAAATGTGGTGGAATGTCTGGTTTGACATAAGTATGGTCTAAAGGCGAAAGTAATTGTATTAAAAGTGCTTAGGGAGGTTAGTCACTATATCCAAATATATTCTACCCGTCTTTAGCCTACATTACAACCAAATGAAGTCCTACTTGATCTTAGACTGAATGGGCTCGATTAGTAGAGTAATACACTATGGGCAGGCCTATGTTGCATCTTTATGGCATATGAACGTTCTTTCTGAGAGTGAGTGAATTTTGTCTATCTAAGTTCCTAATTGTTCTTAATGTTATTATTTGTGGAACTATTCTCTTGTGTGATGTGAGGGCACTTGATTCATGACGGAAAGGTAAGTCTTGACCTTTGTATAGAGTAAATTGAGGAAGTATGAATATTGCACGGCACGTGAGAGTCGACTCTTGAGGCATAGATGTTACACTACTAGGCGCAACTCTTGTGATATGTTCTTGGTGTAACACGTTAGGGAAATGCTTAGTGAAGGGAACTTTGTAGAGTATGGTGTATTGCTCGAGGACTAGCAATGATTTAAGTGTGGGGTATTGATAATAGTCTAGATTCATGTAGTTTAGCGACTATTTCTACCCCAACTTTACTATGCTTCACTGTTCTAGGAAGGTTAAATGACGATAAAATGGATCTAATTGTGAATTTTATGTTTTGCAGGAGCAAGTCATGCTTATGAGGACCTAGGACAGCGTTTGGAGCTAAATTAAAGCAAGAAAGGCCATCGGAGTTGAATGCATGTGGAGGACGGATGAAAAAAGAGAGGAAAATAGTTGAGACCCTCTAGCGTGGGCCAAGCGCAGCCACTAGTTGGGCAGTGTGATATGCTATTAGCGCGGCCAGTAACGCGGGCACGAGCACGGCCGCGCTAGTCCCGTCCAGCACGCGGTAAATTCAGAGGTAAAATTAGAAGCTTGGGGGAAATTCCTCTTGACCTATAAAAGGCCTAGCTCGCCTAAAATAAATGATATCTAGGTTTTAAACTTGTTTTAGATCAACTATGGAAAGGAGAACAAGTGTGAGAAGAACAAGCTACAATTATCGTTTTTTCTATTCTCCATCTTTTATCTTTGTTTTGGGAATGATGAATTATTCTATGATTTCTTTGTATTTTAGCATGAGTAGCTAAACAATCCGTCTAGGGTTGATGGAACCAATTGTTAGATGAAGTTTTGACTCAATTTTGTTATAATCGAGCCGGGGTTATTCTATGATTGTTCAACTACGTTTTGTATGGAGATTAATTGACTGGGCCCTTGATTAATCGTGTGTAATTGCCTTGTTTTGCTTGATAAATAATACTAGGTTAGATTGTTGTTGAACAACACCACCTTTGGGTAATTGACGAGATTCATTACTTGAATTTAAAAGTGGGGTTAGAGATAACGAAACTTTGGTGGGATATAATTTTGAGCAGTATAAACTATCAGCTAGAGTAATTTGATAGAATGCTCTAGTAAATTATCGTAGTTGATCGGGAGATAATTGCGGTAGCCCACAGCTCATAATCCTCATAGAGTATTACAGCGAGATTATAGCAAAAGAGTTAAGATTTAATCCGGCAATTGGGGAAATCAATACCCTAGATCTTTTTACCATTGAATAACCTTTAATCTAGAATATTGTTAGTTTAAATTTGTTTTAACTTTAGTTACACAAATCACAATATTTATTGATAAAAATCTTACATCCGGAAATTGTCTGAGCTTATATTAGCATCACCACAATTTGTAATAGATAGGTTAGTTCCCCGAGGATTCGACTCCGGACTGTAAACCGGATTATCTTTGCAACGACCGCTTTGTCTTTTATAAGACATAGTTGGGCGTGATCATTGACTTTTGTTGACTTTTAATCAATTGTGTAAAGATCATAGATTTAATTGTTGGAGTTGATTTTTTTGCATTACTTGATGTTATTAAATCGATTTTGGTTAGATTTTTGCCGAGCGGAGGTGAATTGTAATGGAAAAGCTATTTTTGAGAATTGATTGAGGGCTTTCAGAGTAAGTATCTTGCCTAACTTTGTGCGGGGGAACTACCCGTTAGTATTTGATTCATTTATGCTAATTGTGCCATGTGAAGGCCGTGTACGCATGGTGATGAGTACGTACTTGGGCTTAATTATGAAAATTTGACCGTTTAGAGCTCTTCGGTTCTTATGTTCATTAGGTATGAAGTTGTTTTGTCATGTTAAATCCCCCATTTACTAATTTCACCCTTATTTGTCTTATTTGGAATTAATGGATTCATGTTCTACCCTTATTGCCAATTAAACTCTCATGTGCCTTAACTGAAGTTGTTGCCTCTTTTATTGGCATGCAATCTTTTTCGTAATAGCTTAACCTTAATTGAAGTTACTATTATCTCTTCTGTAATTTCTTAACCTTAATTGAAGTTATTGTTATCACTTCCGCATTTGCTTAACCCTAGTTGATGTTATTAGTATCTCTTTCGTAATTGCTTAGTCTTAATTGAAGTTTGTTATCCTTTTCATTGTTGAAGTATTCTTATTTGGGGTCATTGATTCATGCTATCTCTTATCGTCGAATTGTTATCATTGTTACACATCATCTCTCCCTTGTTGAGCTATTCTTGTTGAGACCATTATTCCCTGTTGTGTCTTTCTTTGTGGGATTGTTTTACCGTTTCTTTGTGTTATGAAGTTCTTGTGTTGATCTACTTGTCGTATTCTCGTGTTATTGTTATTGTAGTTGTTGTACTCAGTGCTGTTGAGTCAAGGGATATGCATGGTTGTGGTATTTAAACTGTTTTGAGGAAATATTGTGGCATATGGGCACATGTTGTGAAAGTAATTTTATTGCGTTGTTATGTTATTGTTAAGAGGATTGTCGGGATGTTCGCACGTGAGTTGTTCGTGCAATTGTTGTTATTGATATTTGCACATGCGGCGCGATAAGGCGGACTATATATGTGAGCTTATGCATGTGGCGAGACAAGGCAAAAATATTACTATGAGCGTGCGGCGAGACAATGACAGGTATTTATTTTATTATTGCACACGTGGCGCGACAAGATGAGCTATATCGGAGATGATTTGTGATGGCCTGGGGGAATTGTCACGCGCCCCTTTTTCCCCGAGCGCTCCTTTCGGGGCCCGGTTGAAAGGGGTTTATGACATGGGTTGAGACAACTCATTCCTTTTGGGAAAGGGATTTGCATATATTGAAGAGTCGCTACCTAACAATTTTAACAGTGCGTTAGGGCACCTAAGGGATTCAATTACAACTACATTACTAACCAGAGATTGGGTAAGGTCTTGAAATTATCCTAAGGGGAAGGTGTTAGGCACCCCTCAGGATCCACAAGCGTGGTTTACAACCAAATCGTTTCTGTGAATTTGTACGGCTTAGCAAACAAACAAATAAAGGCTCAAATAAGAGGGGATTTAAGTCTTAAGCATGCAGATGTTTGAAAACATAAAGAAGATTAAATTTTGAAAGGATTATAATCTAAGCATATATAAGGTATCCTAGGTTTATAATAATATGGATCACATCAATGCAATACCCAGTAATCACTCCTCGAAAAGGAGCTACACGTGGTATTAGCGCACCGGTCATCATATCCATATTCTACCCTTTCCCACCCCGTGAAAGCAACTAAACCGAGTATTGGTCTCGACCCTTATTGCATGGTGTTACACGTCCCTTCCTATCAGTCCCGGAGGAAATTAGGACTCCTATCCTAAAGATGGTGCTAGGCAGACCCTTAGGTTTTAAAGGTGAAAATGCTAAGGCGACATATAATGAACAAGTAAAACTGCAGATAAATGGGGTAGCACATAAACAGGAAAGAGCTCAAAGACCTCCACAAACAGTGCACATAAACAACATGTCTCATACACAATTAAGGTCCAGATTCAGATCATACGTATGGTGTTTAAGTGATAATAACAAAGACAGATTTATTGCATAACTCAGAGAGGATGTCTTAATCAGACTTGCCTATTGGTTTTAAGCATGCTGACAGTTGAACACTAATCACAAAGGACAGTTCTGGTTTTATTTATTAAGTTGATTACCTAAGGCTTGCATAGGTGTAGGATAACATGCAACAGTTACTCTAGGTTGTTTATAGCTAATAAAATGCAATTCTAGGTGTTGAAGATGTGCAAGGACTAATTACCAATTGTTTAGAACAGGGGACTGTTTTAGATATCTGTATTTAGACTAAGTGCAGTTAAATGAGTACGATCCTATAGCATTATGTCTAATGCGGCATGATGCATAATAACCTAAACGTGATTTCTAACTGCACATAAAATCACAACATTATGCACCGTTTCAGGAATAACAAGAGTACAGCTTGTTAATGTTACTTACCTAGAAATAGGATCTCTAAGTGCGCAAGCATGGTGAGACATGATTGCAGTTTATTTATCCTAGGATAGGACTTCTAATGAAGTTTCATAACATGTTTACATGGACAGAATCACGTAATAGCAGTTTATTTTATTGTTATTATTTATCCTATAGGCAGGATTTCTAAGCGTAGATGAGATGTTGAATACAATACACATAAATCCTGAGTATCATGATATCTAATGCATGGACACATGAACCTACACAGAATCTCTATTGCACAGATAGGGAATAAAAACCTAAGCATGGTTTCTACCCTTGTAATAGCTAGGCATGCATAGTTACCCCTCTCATTTCACTATCCAACCCCAGAATTATTTACAAATTATTACAGGCCAAGGATTATGAATTACACAACCAGAAGTGAAAAATAAGAATTTATTCTATAGGGAGCCTTCAATTAGGCCCAAATCCTCTAAACCTCATTTCCATATGGTATTCATAGCCTTTTCAAAGTCCGAGTGTGTCAAAGTTCCCTAAGGACCTCAAGGACTCTCAGGCAACGCTCACACCTAGACTTAGTAACCAAGAGTTAAACATATGGAGTGTGGAAATACTAGCCTCAGTGTGTCAGAGTTCAGAGGGAACTCAAGGTCCCAAAGTAGTGCTCACACTGAGGAGGCAGAACTTAAAGGTCTAGGAATCAAGTGAAGTGCAGGAGATAGATTTGAAAAGGTTTTGACACAAAACAGTACTGGATTGATTCAGTAAATAAAGAAGTTTTCTGAAAAGGTTTTGATCAGTAATGAAACAACTTGAATATAATGTAAATATCTTTGGAAAGCAGCAAACAACTCGCACAGGTTTAGCACATTCAAGCATAAATTTCACTCAGGGACAATGGGAATTGGGGACACATAGAACAGATTAACATTAGAGAAGTATTAGAGTGTAACAGACTAGTATTGAGTCTGAAACAGCACAGTTAGTCACCAAGAATTCATGCCACGATCTAAACATAATCAGATTCGAGGGAGTACTGGAAGAGGGTAGGACATAATTACACATAGGTTTAAGAAACACATGTTAAGTAACATACATGGCAATTATAGTATCCTAGGGATTGCATGATGAGTCAATACGGGAGGAGATACCCAGAACCAAACAACATAATATGTGAAACTAGTTGCAAGTAGGACAACATAACCATAAGTAAAGGGAAACCAGAAGCAGGATGCATCGTAATAACCAGAGAAACATGTTGTTTTGGAGACTTTAAATATAAACTGGAAACATACCAGTTGAATACATCAAATACATAATAAGAGGCAAGTAGAATATCTAGTCTTGGATTCCAGTCGACTAGCAATTGCAAACAATCGAGAGAAGAATAGTAGATTGTGTGTGTGTGAGCAAGAGAGAATAGAACAAGGTCTATGTTCGTGTTTCTTAATGAAAGAGTAGTGTGTATATATAGTTTTTGAAAACCAGTAGTGAATAAGGCAGGAAATCAAAATAAACCAGTAATTAGGGACTGAGCATCAGTACACAATCAGTATAGGTATCCCTTAGTTGAAGGGATTGAGTTCAAACGGCATTATCAGACAATGAATAAGGAAATGTACCATATGTAGCTTAGAGGAATATTCAGAATAGTGTGAAATTAGCATAAGTGTCCCTTAATTGAAGGGATTGAGTTCAAACGGCTAGCATGCAAAACAACAAATAAGGAAAGTTCCCATATGTGACATGTATATGACATATAAGGAAACAATTTCAAATCAGTACAAGCATACAATAGAGGCTAGTTTCAAAGACTCTAATTAAGGGAATGTGAATCAATTAACAGTAAATAAATCATGTAACAAGGTAAAAAAATGGACTAAGGTCGGAAATTAATCCGTAAGGTCTCAAATCACAAGGAATCAGGGATTCAAAAAATAGAAAAAATAGCACTGATTTATCATAATATTATGAGAATAAGCACATAACATATAATAGACAAAAATCAGAACCTCAAGAAGACTGGTAAGGTAAAATCATGCAAAGGTTATGGATTCATATAGAACACAATACGAATCAACAGATCAAACATTATATAGGCAAAAGAAGTGAATAGCGAGGAACCCTAATAGGTAAACCTTGGGTAAAACCACAAATTCATGGAATTTTCAGGAGAAAACAGTAAACATAATAGAACATATCATCAGAAACAACTTAGAACCTTATGATTAGAACTAAGAAAGAATAACTCGAATAGAGGAGAAGGATTAAGCAAACGTTTTAAACATAGAGTCGCATAGATTAATACAAAAAATCAGGAGAAAACGCATTTTTTTGAAAAGGGATTTAAGAACCCTAGTTTGAAGATAAAAAGCCATTTTGGGAAAATCGGAAAATCTTTAAGAAGTATAGCATAGTAACTCAGGATACACCAGATCTACCATAGATCTAAAGAATCGGGAGAGTGTTTAAACATTTAGGGTTTCAAAGAGAACCCAAAAAGATAAGAAAACCTCAAAACATTACTGGTTTAAACCTCAAAAGTCATAGATATTACTTGGACGGTCGGAGGTGGCCGGAGAATGGTGAGTACAGGCCTAGGGGGTAGGAGAGTGAACCCAGGTCTCATTGAAGACCTTAGGGATAGCAACACTGGTCGTAAAGGAACCATAGGAGGCAGGATGGTGGTGAGGATTCCATGGCTTTCGGTGGAGAGGTGGCCGGAGAAGATTAAGGGCCACATCGGAAGTGGAGAGGAGACTGGAAGTTTCTAGAGAGTTAGAGTGATAGAGAGAGAGTAAAGAGATAGAGAGACCGAGTTAATGAGAGGTCGGGGGTAGTCTCCTAAGTTTAGTTATGGTAACACTAATCTGGGCCGTTGATTTAAATTGATCAACGACTTAGATTAGTCGTAAGGTTGGGCCGGGTAGGAATTTGGTTTGGGCTAGGGTTAGTTGGGTTAGGACCATGTTTGATTTAGGCTGGAATTTAAATAAACAATGGCTATTTGTTAAATACCCATTAAAATTAGATAAATAATTAATAAAAATAACTAATAATCATATAAAATGAAACTAAGGCTAAATAGGTGAAATTAAGGTAATTAACTAATATTTAAAATATAAAATAACTAACTATTGAATTAAAATGGCATAAAATGTACAATTAGGCTATAATTGCAAAATTATTGTAATTATAGCCAAATAATATCAAATTGGCTAATTTGTGAAATAATCAAATCCTAATAGGATTAAAAATGATATATTGCTGGGAAATATTTTGAAATTATTTATAATACAATTTATGAATAATTATTGAATATAAAAATACTGAATAAATTGGAAAAGAGTTTAATAAAAATATGAAAAATTATGGAAAATATGAGTTATTATAAAGAGTGATTTTGAAGTTATATATGCAAATTTTTAAAATAGTTTAAGGAAAAATTGGGTATCAACAGCTGCCTCACTTTATCCGGGAGGATGAAAGATTTGTCGGGTAAAGACATGATGGCCAATTTTGACCGAGCGAAGCGGTTTGAAGAGGTTTAGGCCGCACCCTGGTTTCTGAGTTGCCTACATATCCCTGGTTTTATAGGAATCAAGTCGTATGTAATTCAGGAGTCATCCGTGAAGCATACCGATGGAGCTTTTTACAAGAAAGGACGCAACATATAGGACTGATTGAATGAACGGCTTACGGGGTAATTAGGAGAACTGGAGCGGGATCACTCCTGCCGAGACAGTTGTTGCTTGCCGGGTTACCTGAAAATGAGTAATACAAGCATATTGTGCGTAATTTAAATATGATGCAAATTCCCGTTGGACTATGAATGTTGTCTTTGGACGGTTAAGGATTACGTCTTTAGACCATGATGTCCTGGGGCATGAATTGCTTGATGCAGGATTCGCAGGTCATGAAATGATGTTCTCGGGCCATGAATATGGTGCCTCCGAACCATGATGCCTTTGAATAATGATGTGCAAACTGATAAAAGAGATCCTCATGCCATGACATGGTATTCTCGGGCCATGAAGATGGTGCCTCCGAACGATGACACCTTTGGATAAGTTGGCGATATTTCAGCCCATGAAGATGCAATAGTATGATGCTGACAAGACAGAGCTTAGTCTTACGAATTAAAGGGGCAGAGCTTAGCCCAAAAGGAAAGCGCAGTAAATAATGCTAGAGGCATTGGTTGCTTTTGAGAAGTAAATGGGAGGCAACGTTTAGCCTCGGAAGGCAGAAAGGTAGCCTTATGCAATATGCGAATGCAGATGGAGGTAGCGTTTAACCTCGGAAGGCAGAATGATAGCCTTATGCAATATGCAAATGCAGATAGAGGTAGAATTTAACCTCAGAAGGCAGAATGGTAGCCTTATGCAATATGANTTAGCCTCGGAAGGCAGAAAGTTATCCTTATGCAAGATGCGAATGCAGATGGAGGTAGCGTTTAACCTCGGAAGGCAGAAAGGTAGCCTCATGCAAGATGCGAATGCAGATGGAGGTAGCGTTTAACCTCGGAAGGCAGAAAGGTAACCTTATGCAAGATGTGAATACAGATGGAGGTAACGTTTAACCTTGGAAAGCAGAATGGTAGCCTTATGCAAGATTAAGGAAGGACAACAGAAATTCTTAGCTGGTGTTAAATTGCGGTAGAGCATTGTGATAATGAATCATCGTTTATGCTGATAATAAATGTTGGCATGTGCAACGAGTTTGAGGAACGATGTCTGTCCTTTGAGCAGATAATATGTTTTGGGGTTTTGCAATTTTCTACCTGCATCTAAAGAAAGATCGTGAGTTTTGTAAAGGGGGAAGGTTAGTTCGCATTCCCGCTGGCTCTGCTTGGCTCATTTGCTTGATGATGATGATATTGTCTGTATCATTGGGATAGCGCTCGCTAAACAAGATGCTTCAGAAAAATAAATATGCATGATTTTGTAAAAGTATAATAAATAATCTAAAATAGTTTTAGATGAACCGACGACATGACACGGCTCGAGACATTGCAACCTATCCTGCTGCGGAATTTTGAAGGTCCTCCTCAAAATTCTGCCCCAGTTTGCTGGGTGGACGCCTCTAACTGCTGCTCGTGCGGCGATTGGCTGAACTTGCTTCAGAATTTTGAGGATGGCTGGGTGAATGCTTGTGGACTAATTCTTGCTTCAGAATTTTGAGGGTCCTCCTCAAAATTCTGCCCCAGTTTCCAATTGCAGGAAAAAATAGATTTTTATTGAATTGTGACCGAACCCATAGGGCTACCAACGTATCCCCTCTTAAACGGGAATCAGGTCAGGCGTAGTTCAATTTACATCACTGAGAAAGCATAAAGATTACACATAGTAGCGCTTGACTGCATCTAAAATGATTTGTTTCGCCCAAACTTCTCCGTCCATTTCTGCAAGTATGAGTGCTCCTCCTGTCAGCACTCTATGAACCATGTACGGACCTTGCCAGTTGGGAGAGAACATTCCCTTGGCTTCATCTTGATGCGAAAAGATTTTCCTTAACACCAGCTGTCCTAGTGTGAGTCGTCTCGTCTTGACTTTCTTGTTGAAGGCCCTGGCCATTCTGTTCTGATATAGTTGACCATGACATACTGCATTCATTCTTTTCTCGTCTATGAGGGCTAGTTGCTCATAACAGCTCCTTACCCACTCTGCATCGCTGAGCTCAGCTTACTTTATAATTCTTAGAGATAAAATCTCCACTTCGGCAGGAATAACAACCTCTGTACCATAAACTAGCATATATGGAGTTTCCCCTGTTGATGTACGGACAGCGGTGCGGTATCCCAATAAAGCGAATGATAACTTTTCATGCCACTGCTTGTGCCTTTCTATCATTTTCCTTAGTATCTTCTTGATGTTTTCTGAATCTCCTAGGTTGATGCTTTCAGTATCGTCCAGGTTGGAATTAGGTCTGTTCTCAAAGTTCTCAACTTCTTTGACAATCTCGTCAGGTTTGTCGTCTTCGTCTGAATCAATGTCCGTTTGTTGCGTTGTCTCATTGTATGTCACAGTCATCAGTTCATCAAGACAAGTAATAGTAATGTTGTATAAATAAAGTAATGAGAGAAAACGATAACAATATATATTTGATTCGTAAGAGAAATTTAGAATATGCTTTGATGAATTGAATAATTGTTTTGAACATTGAAGATCTTATTGCAGAAATTGAAAAATGCAGGAAGAGGAAATCATTTAGTGAATAAAACAATAAATAATGCTTGTTTTAGCCTTGCTACCCCGAGGCTCATCGGGCTTTGGTCGTCTTGATAGAGTAGTTCTTGAGATATGTCCCCTTGCTTACAGTCTGTATGGAAGGGTCTTCCTCCCCCTCCTCCTCGAGAACAACATAGCAATCCATATCCTCGTCCTCAAGGAACAAACTCCTCATTGATGTAAGTGCTTCTTCTTCGTCTGATCCGTAAATAATGTCGGCCTGCTTGAAAGTCTGCTCAAGATGAGGTATCGGCTGCTTCAAAGGGTAATAGAGACCGCGCCAAGGTGACGACCAGTCGTTGAATTCCTGCCAAGTGTACTCATACCCCAGACTGAAAGTGGTACAATGTTTCTTAAGTTTTATGGGCTTTGTGATCCCTTGGAGGTTCTTACCGAGCCCTTTGATCATATCCTCTCAAGTTCAGGATGCTCTCAATATTGCTATCCCACCACTTGTCCTTGTCGATAGCATTGACCCGCTCAATGTGGTGGTAAGTTCCCCCGCCTATCTTCCTTTTTCTGTCAATTACCAGAATAGTTTGACGACTATAAATGGGGTTGCTACCGTCACCATGAATAATCACCTCTTGGTGGTTCCACTCGAATTTTACCGCCTGATATAGTGCTGACGCTACGGCCCCATCAGCATGAATTCAGGGTCGTCCTAACAATAGGTTGTAGGATGCTGGCACATCTATCACCTGGAAATCCACTTCGAACCAAGTCGGTCCCATATGAAGACATAGACTGATCTCCCTCATGGTGGATCTCGAAGAACCGTCGAAGGCTTTCACATTGATCGCCCCATCCCTTATCTCATGTAGACCTTTATCCAACTTCTTGAGTGTTATCAACGGATATATGTTAAGACTGGAACCTCCATCGATCAAAATCCTTGTGATGAATGATCTTCGCATTGCACGGTGATGTGCAGCGCTTTGATGTGCCCCAATCCTTCAGGTGGTAGCTCGTCCTCATGAAAAGTGATTTGTGACTTTCCAGTACCTGGCCTATCATATTGGCCATTTCCCCGCTAGTGATGTTGTTTTGGCACATATGCTTCACTCAACACTTTCAACAAAGCATTTATGTGTGTTTCAGAATTCTGTAGCAAAGAGAGGATGGACATATGTGAGGTGTCTTGTTCAACTGGTCGATGACTGAAACTCTTTAGCCTGTAGCTTTATCCAAAGGTCATCGGGACCTGTTTCGATAAGGGGAGGCCGGTTGGCAGCCTGCTTACTTGATTCGGCCAGATGCTCATGGGTGTAGACCCTACCAATTCTCATCATACCCTGTGCTGCGACAACCTCCTCAGACCTGACCTGACCTTGCCTTTCCTTCTCGCCTAGGTTGTATAGTCCCAAGGGATAGAGTTTGAATATAAGGGTAGTGTGGTTGACATTGCCACCGGAATTGGTGCGACCATCCTTACTTCAAACGGAATGTGCGTTCGGGGTGGCAAGACTGCGACCTCGAATGGTGTCGGTGCATTAGCTGGAGATACAAACTCAACTTCAATTGGCACTGGTGACTTTGCAGGTGGCGCTGCTGCAAAATCAAATGGTATAAACATATTCACCTCAGCGTCCTCAGATGGTTGAATCTGGACTATGATCAGTTTGAGAGTGACTGCAGGTTTCTTTGGGTCATCGCCTTTTGCGATCAACCTGATTGATCCCTCGGGATCCCAATCATCTTCTATTTCAATCATATGGATACCTCCACCCTTATGGTCTGGTCAAATGATTGTTGCAGGCGTTTGGAACGGGGTCTTTTGCCACAATAATCTTGTTGTCAATGAGAGCCTGTATTTTTTCCTTCAGAGAGCGGCATTCTTCGATGGTGTGTCCTTTCATGCCGGAATGGTATGCACATTATTTGTTTGGGTTAACCCACTGAGAATGGTTCTCAGGGGTGGCAACATAGATAGATGTGACATAACCAGCAGCTTTGAGTTTCTCATACAGCTGGTCAATGGGCTCGGCTATGGTGGTGTATTGCTTTGGAGGGCGGCGATCAAAATTGGGACGAGGTTTAGGGAAGTTTTGGCGTGCAGGGGTAATTGGTAATAGGATGGATGGGAATTATAAGTGTGGTAGACAGGAGCGGGTTATGAGTATCTAGGCGAAGCAGGTTGATATGTGGGTGGTGGAGATTGGTAGGTGGGCGGTGGAGCTTGGTAGGAAGGTGGTGGAGTTTGGTAGTTCGGTGAGGGTGCTTGGTAGTTTGGTGAGGGCTGGTAGGAATATGGTGGAGCTTGGTATATGAGTGGAGGTGTTGGATAAGCAGGGTATTTGAGTGGGGACTTGCCTCTTTGTGAAATCCTTACGGCTCCCACGTCTCTCTTCTTAGACACACCACCGGACTGTAAAGCCTTGTTAGTGGCTTGCAAGGCTTCAAAATTTGTAACCATACCGCTTTTAATACCTTCTTCAATCC
>ML383304.1:83127-101126 GCA_005239525.1 Nicotiana knightiana | reverse complement strand
TGGTATGTGAGTGGAGGTGTTGGATAAGTTTGGTATTTGAGTGGGGACTTGGCTCTTTGTGCAATCATTACGGCTCCCACGTCTCTCTTCTTAGACACACCACCGGACTGTAAAGCCTTGTTAGTGGCTTGCAAGGCTTCAAAATTTGTAACCATACCGCTTTTAAATACCTTCTTCAATCCGCTCACCCAATTTGATGATGTCGGAGAACTTGTGGCCTTCAACCATCATTAACCGTTCATAATACTGCGGGTCCTGAGCCCGAACAAGAATTTGTTCATCTGCTCTTCCTCTAGTGCAGGTCTGACTTTAGCGGCTTCGGACCTCCAGCGAGTAGCATACCCGCAAAAGGTTTTTGTGGGTTTCTTCTTCAAATTTTGAATGTACAACACATCTAGTGCATTCCCTGTATTGAATCTAAACATGTCCATAAAGTCAGACGCCATGCTTACCCAGTGTGACCATTTCTTAGGGTCTTGGTTGATGTACCAAGACAGTGCGTCTCCCTTCAAACTCCTCATGAACAACTTCATGCGGATTCTTTCATTCTTCCCAACGCCAACCAACTTGTCTCAATAGGTCCTCAGATGGACTCTCGGATCACCAGTACCGTCAAACATTTCGAACTTTGGAGGTTTGTACCCCTCGGGCAGTTCGACATCAGGTTGTATACAAAGGTCTTCATAATTCAACCCTTCAATTCCCTTGGTTCCTTCAACACCCTGGACTAGGCTGGTCAGTTTCTTAAGCTCCTCGGCCAGGTCCTTGATGAGTAAGTCCTTTTCGTCAGACTCGGATGCCTGTGAGATAGGCAGAGTGGAGTGGGTCACGGTTTCCACATAGATGGGATTGTTATAGGTGTGGAAATGGTCATTTGTGGGGTTTTGAGGTTCTGGGATGAGTAGTTGAGTGTCATTTGAGGTGTGGCAAGCATTGCACTGCGTCGGGAGAGTTTGGTTCTTTGATGGAGTGGCATGATGGTGAGGTGCGGGATGATTCTGCTGTCTTGGGATATTTTGTGGAGGTGCGGGGTTTTGAGCATTTGGAAGGTTGACGTCGGGGACGTTGAGGGAAAATGACAGGTTGGCCAGATTCTGGACTTGATAGAGTTCTTCATCAAACTTCAGCAATTTCTGTTCAAGTGGTGACATGCTTTCATGCAGGACCTGAATACCTCGGCCATCAGTGGCCTCTACCCGTTCAATCATATTCTCCTTTCTGGTGCCGCTGGACTCTTCCATCTTACTTTTGCCTTTGTCTTTGCCCTTAGGAGGACTAGGAGGAGGAGTAGGTGGAGGGCCCTTGGATCTTGTGCGATAGGCTGATGATGCCAGAATGCACGAACTAACCTTTGGGGAGGGGAGTAAGAAAAACAAATAAAAACAAAAGGTAACCAGGTCAATGAGGATTATGAAAAGAATATTGCGGTATTTAAACACATAATGCAGAAATGTAAAGCGTGTCCTAAGTTGGGAAACTCTTTGTGCCCGAGGTAGGCCTAGCGACAAATTGATTTGGAAAACTTAAAATGCTAAATGCCTCATTTTATTGATAAGAAAAATAGACAAATCCCAAAACGATAGACAAAAGATAAAAGTCATTAATGGACATTTGCCTTATTACATTGATGGAGAAAAATAAAGACACTCCTATCTACTTGGTCCCATAAAGACCTTCCCCAGACTCGGCATTCTTACTTTCCTTGTACAGTTTTCCCAGCTCGCGAAGTCCCAGCAATAGGTAGGTTCTGGCTAGATATCCTCCTTTAGCCTTTTGACAATTCTCGACTCTTTTGATGAACTTTTCTTCCAGCTCGACTATACCTCGTTCCAAGTACCCCATCCTCTTGTTGGCGCTGATAGCCATGTCCTTCCATTCCTCGATCAATTTCTTATTGGACTCATGTATCTTGTGGTGATCATCCTCATATTCCCGGATCCTCTTGCGCAGTTGGTTGTATTTGACTTGTGCCTCGGCCCTTTCATCTATAACCCTATGACCTTGAACGTACCCCGT
The DNA here is from genome assembly GCA_005239525.1 of Nicotiana knightiana. NCBI lineage: Eukaryota > Viridiplantae > Streptophyta > Magnoliopsida > Solanales > Solanaceae > Nicotiana > Nicotiana knightiana. The sequence continues at coordinate 99,110 of ML383304.1, read as the reverse complement.
CTTGCTCTGACCACCCAAATCCTCTTCTAACCAACCAAGATAGAAAGGGGTACAACCGGCATGATACCTGTTTGGCTCGATGGTGTCTTTCTCAAGTATAATATTGCAGTGCCACCGGTGCTGAGCTTGGCACTTGTGAGGACTGTTATTATTTTGAAATTTGGCTCGAATATGGCTCATCTTCTCGACCCTAGGGATGACTTGCTTCCTACCTGCTTGCCTCATAACTCGAAGAGGGACATAAGGGTATGTCCCCCCTAAACCAATCAGTATCAGAAATGATGCGTCTCGGGATCGAATGATGAACTCATCCGTCGGAAACCATTCAAACATCCATTGAACCTACTCTTCTGTCAAGTTATCAAAAAGCTCAACCCATCTCTCTGCATTTTCAGGTTGAGCGAACATGTAGGGGATATAATTCATTCGCTTTAGGTGATGGAAAGCGATGTGGTCATCCCACATTCTGTGGTGAATGTCTTGTCGGTATTCTCCTCTTTGGAGATGTTCCATGAGCCAGAGTTGAAGTAATAAATTGCAACCTTAGAAATGCTTTGCTCCTTATTGACACCTTTCTAAGGCCCGATATATGTCTGCAATGATCATGGGCATAATGCTGAAGTCTTGCCCATCTACCCCTTCCATTATGGTCTTAGTTACCATGGCTAGCCTGGTTGGATCATTTCCCTCTTTATCGGGAACACGATCAAACCGAAAAAGCAAACCATAAACACGAACACTCAGCGATGGACGTGTCCCAGAGGTGATAGCAAACTCGTCATGGTAGGTACAGTATGATTTGCTGTAGCCATACCTTTCGTACAAGTAGTCAAAAGGAATGTGTGAATCCCAAACATACCAATTCTGCATCCTTTTTCAGGCCCATCATTTTGAGGAAACTTTTGCCTGTGCGGTTTCTCAGGCATCAACAACCCTGGAGTTTCCCATACTAGGTTAGCCAGCCCTCCTATCTCTTCTATCAAAGGCGTCATTTCAATGTTCCCAAAGCGGAACATAGACCTTTCACGATCCCATAACAGGGTAGCAGCCTCTATTATCATTTTGTTAGGCTGGATTTCCAGGAGAGATAGTAGGTTACCCAAGTGTTTCCTGACGATAGCTTTGTCGCTAAAGTGCAGATCCTCCCACCAACTCAACAGTCTTGGGTGGATATTGGAGACCATACTGAATCTGGGGACTTCGTGCCTCATTTTTCTGCAAAGCAAATAAGGTTAGGCCCTTACCCCCACCAGACTCGACTATTTAACGTTAATAATTAGCAGGAAGCATTTATTTTTTCAAATAAATGCACAGAACATGAGGGTGTTCATTTGGGTTTAGGGAAACCCAGTGGACTTTGGATAATGCTATCTTAAAAGCTATCGTGCGGACGACACTTTAGCTCGTCTAGGTCTAACCATGATGCATACAACAATGCAACAAAGTAAGGTTTCTATGGGGTTTTGGACCGGTACCCTTGAGTGGACAACTCAAGGGGGAAAGGCACAGAACCGTCGACTGCACCGTTGATCGACTAGTTTTACCGCAAATAAGTCTTTCCGAATTTAGTGGGTAATAATATAGAAAGAGCGTAACCACTCATCAAGCGTTGCTATAGTATTTTGTTTGGCACGAGTGGAGTATGAATGTTGAGCATGATTATGCAATAATAAGTATTAAAACAAGTTGTCACATATTTGCACGTTAAAGAAAGCGGTAAAAACAACAGTAATGATTTAAAGCAGTTACAAAAGAAAATAAAGAGACATGTCAGTTTCGTCTTTGAGGAGAAGTAAATACCTGAAGTAAATAATTAGTTGCATGTAAAGAGAAGAGGAAATGGTGAAGGTATTTAAACAAAAATAAAGGCACAAATTCACGAAACAATTTGAAATGGTAAAAGCCTGAATATCCCCAGCAGAGTCACCATACTGTCGCGCCCCCCTTTTCCCTGAGCGCTCCTTTCGGAGCCCGGTTGAAAGGGGTTTATGACATGGGTTGAGACAACTCGCTCCTTTTGGGAAAGGGATTTGCATATTTTGAAGATTCGCCACCTAACGATTTTAACGGTGTGTTAGGGAACCTAAGGGGTTAAATTACAACTACATTACTAACCAGAGATTTGGTAAGGGCTTCAAATTATCCTAAGGGGAAGGTGTTAGGCACCCTCAGGATCCACAAGTGTGGTTCCCGACCAAATGGTTTCTGNCCCTTTCCCACCCCGTGAAAGCAACTAAATCGAGTGTTGGTCTCGACCTCTATTGTATGTTGTTACCCGTCCCCTTCCTATCAGTCCCGGAGGAGATTAGGACTCCTATACTAAAGGAGGTGCTAGGCAGACCCTCAGGTTTTAAAGGTGAAAATGCTAAGGCGACATATAATGAACAAGTAGAACTGCCGATAAAGGGGGTAGCACATAAACAGGAAAAGGCTCAAAGACCTCCACAAACAGTGCACATAAACAACATGTCTCATACACAATTAAGGTCCAAATTCAGATGCTACGCATGGTGTTTAAGTGATAATAACAAAGACAAATTTATTGCATAACTCAGAGAGGATGTCTTAATCAGACTTGCCTACTGGTTTTAAGCATGCTGACATTTGAACACTAATCACAAAGGACAATTCTGGTTTTATTTTTTAAGTTGATTACCTAAGGCTTGCCTAGGTGTAGGATAACATGCAACAGTTACTCTAGGTTGTTTATATCTAATAACATGCAATTATAGGTGTTGAAGATGTGCAAGGACTAATTACCAGTTGTTTAGAACATGGGACTGTTTTAGATATCTGTATTTAGACTAAGTGCAGTTAAATGAGTACGATCCTATATCATGATGTCTAATGCGGCATGATGCATAATAACCTAAATATGATTTCTAAATGCACATAAAATCACAACATTATGCACTGTTTCATGAATAGCAAGAGTACAGCTTGTTAATGTCACTTACCTAGAAACAGGATCTCTAAGTGCGCAGGCGTGGTGAGACATGATTGCAGTTTATTTATCCTAGGATAGGACTTCTAATGAAGTTTCAGAACATGTTTACATGGACAAAATCACGTAATAGCAGTTTTTTTATTGTTATTATTTATCCTATAGGCAGGATTTCTAGCGTATATGAGATGTTGAATACAATACACATAAATCCTGAGTAGCATGAAATCTAATGAATGGACACATGAACCTACACAGGATCTCTATTGCATATATAGGGAATAAAAACCTAAGCACGCTTTCTACCCTTGTAATAGCTAGGCATGCATAGTTACCCCTCCTGTTTCACTATCCAGCCCCAGAATTATTTACAAATTATTACAGGCCAAGGATTATGAATTACACAACCAGAAGTGAAAAATAAGAAGTTATTCTATAGGGAGCCTTCAATTAGGCCCAAATCCTCTAAACCTCATTGCCATATGGTATTCATAGCCTTTTCACAGTCCGAGTGTGTCAAAGTTCCCTAAGGACCTCAAGGGCTCCCGGGCAACGCTCACATCCAGACTTAGTAACCAGGAGTTAAACATGTGCAGTGTGGAAATACCAGCCTCAGTGTGTCAGAGTTCAGAGGGAACTCAAGGTCCCAAAGCAGTGCTCACACTGAGGGGGCAAAACTTAAAGGTCTAGGAATCAAGTGAAGTGCAAGAGATAGATTTGAAAAGGTTTTGACACAAAACAATACTGAATTAATTCAGTAAATAAAGAAGTTTTCTGAAAAGATTTTGATAAGTAATGAAACAACTTGAATATAATGTAAATATCTTTGAAAAGCAGCAAACAACTCGCACAGGTTCAGCACATTCAAGCATAGATTTCACTCAGGGACAATGGGGATTAGGGACACATAGAACATATTAACATTAGAGAAGTATTAGAGTGTAACAGACTAGTATTGAGTCTGAAACAACATAGTTAGTCACCAAGAATTCATGCCACGATCTAAACATAATCAGATTCGAGGGAGTAATGGGAGAGGGTAGTACATAATTACACATAGGTTTAAGAAACACATGTTAAGTAACATACATGGCAATTATAGTATCCTAGGGATTGCATGCTGAGTCTATAAGGGAGGAGATACCCAGAACCAAACAATATAATATGTGAAACTAGTTGCAAATAGGACAACATAACCATAAGTAAAAGGAAACCAGAAGCAGGATGCATCGTAATAACCAGAGAAACATGTTGTTTTGGAGACTTTAACTATAAACTGGAAACATACCAGTTGAAGACAGCAAATACATAATAAGAGGCAAGTAGAATAGCTAGTCTTGGCTTCCAGCCGACTAGCAATAGCAAACAATCGAGAGAAGAATAATAGATTGTGTGTGTGTAAGCAAGAGAGAATAAAACAAGGTCTATGTTCGTGCTTTCTTAATGAAAGAGTAGTGTGTATATATAGTTTTTGAAAACCAGTAGTGGATAAGGGAGGAAATCAAAATAAACCAGTAATTAGGGACTGAGCATCAACCAGTACACAATCAGTATAGGTATCCTTAATTGAAGGGATTGAGTTCAAACGACATTATCAGACAATTAATAAGGAAATGTACCATATGTAGCTTAGAGGAATATTCAGAATAGTGTGAAATTAGCATAAGTGTCCCTTAATTGAAGGGATTGAGTTCAAACGGCTAGCAGGCAAAACAACAAATAAGGAAAGTTCCCATATGTGACATGCATATGACATATAAGGAAACAATTTCAAATCAGTACAAGCATACAATAGAGGCTATGTTCACATACTCTAATTAAGGGAATGTGAATCAATTAACAACAAATAAATCATGTAACAAGGTAAAAAATGGACTAAGGTCGGAAATTAATCCGTAAGGTCTCAAATCACAAGGAATTAGGGATTCGAAAAATAGAAAAGATAGCACTGATTTATCACAATATTATGAGAATAGGCAAAATAACCTATAATAGAAAAAATCAAAACCTCAAGAAGACTGGTAAGGTAAAATCATGCAAAGGTTAGTGATTCATATAGAACACAATACGAATCGAAAGAGCAAACATGATATAAGCAAAAGAAGTGAATAGTCCGGAACCCTAATAGGTAAACCTGGGGTAAAACCACAAAATCTTGGAATTTTCAGGAGAAAATAGTAAACATAATAGAACACATCATCAGAAACAACTTAGAACCCTATGATTAGAACTAAGAAAAATTAGAGTTTTCAACATAATAACTCGAATAGAGGAGAAGGCTTAAGCAAACGTTTTAAACATAGAGACTCATAGATTAATACAAAAAATCAGGAGAAAAAGCATTTTTTGAAAAGGGGTTTAAGAACCCTAGTTTGAAGATGAAAAGCCATTTTGGGAAAATCGGAAAACCTTTAAGAAGTATAGCATAGTAACTCAGGATACACCCAGATCTACCATAGATCTAAAAGAATCGGGAGATTTTTTAAACATTTAGGGTTTCAAAGAGAACCTAAAAAGATAAGAAAACTTCAAAACATTATTGATTTAAACCCCAAAAGTCATAGATCTTACTTGGACGACCGGGGGTGGTCGGAGAATGGTGAGTACAGGCCTGGNGGGGGGGGGGGAGGAGAGTGAACCTAGGTTTCATTGAAGACCTTAGGGATAGCAACACCGGTCATAAAGGAACCATATGAGGCAGGAGGGTGGTGAGGATTCCATGTCTTCCGGTGGAGAGGTGGCCGGAGAAGACGAAGGGCCTCATCGGAGGCGAAGAGGAGACTAGAAGTCTCTAGAGAGTTAGAGAGATAGAGAGAGAGAGAGAGAGTAGAGAGATAGAGAGACCGAGTGAATGGGGGTCGGGGGGGTAGTCTCCTAAGTTTAATTATGGTAACACTAATCTGGGCCGTTGATTTAAATTGATCAACGGCTTAGATTAGTCGTAGGGTTGGCCCGGGTAGGAATTTGGTTTGGGCTGGGGTTAGTTGGGTTAGGACCAAGTTTGATTTAGGCTGGAATTTAAATAAAGAATGGCTATTTGTTAAATACCCATTAAAATTAGATAAATAATTAATAAAAATAGCTAATAATAATAATATAAAATGAAATTAAGGCTAAATAGGTAAAATAAAGGTAATTAACCAATATTTAAAATATAAAATGACTAATTATTGAATTAAAATGACATAAAATGTACAATTAGGCTATAATTGTAAAATTATTGTAATTATTGCCAAATAATGTCAAATTGGCTAATTTGTAAAATAATCAAATCCTAATAGGAAATAAAAATGATATATTGCTGGGAAATATTTTAAAATTATTTATAATACAATTTATGAATAATTATTGAATATAAAAATACTGAATAAATTGGAAAATAATTTAATAAAAATATAAAAAATTACGAAAAAATATTAGTTATTATAAAGAGTGATTTTGAAGGTATATATTCAAATTTTAAAATAGTTTGAGGAAAAATTGGGTATCAACATGAATTATTATTGGTGATACTTGTGTAGTGGTGTGCCTACCTTGTGTGAGTTATACATTTTACGTTTTGTTGTGTTGCTTCACCGTCCGTTATCTCTGCTCTTACTTGTTGACTTGAGTTGTGGTAGAACACTTGCACAAGCATACACGTAAGTAATCACGCATATCGGTTAAGAAGATGAATCTTGACGTTTATTGGCCATTTACATGTATTCTCGTTTACTTTCCTTTTGTGTGAGTGTTGTACTATAAACAAGTGAGTTGTATGTGCGGTTATGAGTTGTTATTATGGTTGGCGCGTGAGTTGCCTGTGCGGATATGAGATAACGCCTCTCTCTTAGCACGTGAGTTGTCTGTGCATATATTATGTATTAATGGCATTGTTACGCGAGTTGTCCGTGCAGCACGTGAGTTGTCCGTGCGATTGTGAATTGTAATGTGGGCGCACAAGATGCCAAGTGATTAAGGTTCATTAATTTGGACCCGTGTGTTGAAATTAGGAGGTGTGGTACCTTGGAAAACTCTTGAAAGATCTTGTATGAAAATTGTTATTTTTATTGAGTTGCTACTTGTTTCCTTACTTGGTTTCACCGGACTTGAACTTTATTCAGCTTACCCTGCGGTGCTATTACTAATTTGTTCCTTGTTGATAATCATTGCTTCTAGTTTCCGTTGCCAGTATTATTGTCGTTTACCATGCTTAGCTTATATTGATCTTGTTCCTTGTTAGTTTCGTATTTATACTCGTACAGGTTGTCATGTCTAGTAGGTATCTTGACTGTCCCTCGTCACTACTTCACTGAGGTTAGTATTGATACTTATTGGATATCGCTATGGTGTACTCATGCTACACTTTTTGAATATTTTTGTGCATATCCAGGTACTCAAAAGTCTGTGGATCATTAGCTGGTTGATTGGCCATTGTTGTGGAGACTCAAGGTATACCTGCCATTGCGTTCGCTGGCCTCATAGTCACCTTCTGATACTTTATTTTGTATAATTATTTTTATTATGGAACAATTATAATTAGAAATTCACTAATGAACTCAATAGAGCTTATGACTTGTACTACCAATTTTGGGATTGTAAGATTTGTATAGAAATTTTTTGTTCATGTTTAATAGTTTTTTGTTGAGTTTGTCATTAATTCAGTAAGTGTTAGGCTTACCTAGTCCCCAAGACTAGGTGCCATCACGACATCCTACAGAGGGAAATTGTGGTCGTGACATCATGTAGGATTCCTAATGTGTAGTATTGTTCTAAAAGTAATAGAATTATAAGGCTAATATCTAAAATTTTGATTATGTCCTTTCATTACGAGTTTTATGCTTAATTTTGTAAACCGATATTATATTAATGCTTTTATAATAATATAGATAGATACATATATATAGATTATTATTATTATTATTATTATTATTATTATTATTATTATTATTATTATCATCATCATCATCATTTATTCTTAATCAAATTCACGCTTCTTATATGTGTGTATTTATGTGTTATACCTAACTCAACCATATGTGTATTCATGCATTATGCGTAATTCAATCATATGTATATATGCATTATACCACATAAATTTAACTAATAATCAAAACATTTATTTTGTACAAATTAAAATCTATGTATCAAATTGAATATTAAACCAAATTAAAAAGAAAAAAAATGGAGCAATCAAAGAGTTCATTAATCAGATGATCATCCAACTATCCAAAATTACGGACTGAAGTTATCTTTCTTTATTAATTTATAATAGGAGAGTCACTCAAGTATTCATATTCCACACAAATGGTCACTCAGCCAGAATTATCAAAATTTTTAGTGGAACAATGTAAAGTGGTAGTTTACATGGACTTTTTATATTTTTGGTCCAAATAAATAATAACACCCAAACAAAATATAGAAAACTCACCCATAAACTCAACCCGAACCGTGAAAAATAAAACCCACCATTAAATAAAACCAACTAAAACACATCCCTCTTGTAAACGCATCTCTCTTATTCTTATGAAAAGTTGATTTTTTTCCTCATGGTTTTACTCTAGTTTTATAAAATAATAATAGGTATGAGGTTAAGGACTAAGGACTAGCGTAACATGTGTTCTTGTTTTCTCAATGGGGTTTTATTCTTCGTTTCATCTTTTTTCCCCTACTTTTTATAAAATAAAAATGGATACGAGATTAGAGACCAAAGTGAAATAATGAAAAAAAACTACTTTTTATAATAAGAAGCGAGATGCATTTGCAGTGGGGATGCATTTTAGCGTTTCATTTTATTTAGTGGGTGAATTTTTAATTTTAGCAAGTTAGGTTGGGTGTATGGGTGAATTTTGTATGTTTTGTTTGAGTGTTAATTATTTATTTGGTCCAAAAATATAAAAAATTCATATGGACTACCACGTCATATTTTTTTTACCGAAAATTTGATAATTTCGATTGAGTGGCCATATGTGTGCAATAGGAATAATTGAGTGACATTCATGTTAAAAATAAAAGAAATGTGATTTTAGACCATAATTTTGGATAGTTAAAGTGTGAGTAATGCGCTCGCAATTCCCTTTTTTTCAATTTTAACAAAAAAAGTGTATTTGTCCATGAAATTTTACAAATTTTTGAACTTTTTTTAAAGATGAGTTTTTTAATAATTAAAAAGTAGTTTTGACCATTTTTTCAAAATTTTCAGAAAAAATTTCTTCCCCACTCACAAAACTGCAATATTTTTTCTAGTGAAATATATGTCCAAACATAATTTCAAATTCCAAATATAAATTTTCAACTTAATTCTAAATACTATATTATTTTTTAGAAAAGGTTACAATTTTATTGTCCAAACGCCCAACTAAATTGGATTGTGAAGATCCAAGTCCGACAGGATCCGACCCATTACTTGCCCTACCAGTTAAGCGTCCTCTTTCTCTACTCTTCCCCTATTGCAGAGTACACTGTTTTTAGTTTCAAGAATCCAACTTTCAGAGCCCCATTACAAAATCAAGCAAATACCCAGATAAGATTTTGTCAGTTTGGAAAAAATGGCTGAAATTTCTGAAGCTGAAGGAGATAGAGAAGTACCAATTTGCCCTTCAATCCCTTCTGGTGAACAAACTGTTTGGGCTGATGCTTCCCCCCTTCTACACCTCGCCTGTAATGGTATTTTTTCTACGTCAATCACTATTTTTACTTTTTCTTTAAAAATCTTGGGTTTGTTTTTCTTCAGAAAATATGCTGCCCCATTAGAGATTCTTGGTATATCCATATCAAAGTTTTGAATTTTATGAAAAAAATTGGTATATGATACTATAGAGAAGTTGAGACAAATTAGAGCTAAAAAATATTAATGTTTTTATCTAGTACTCCCTCCTTCCAATTTTATGAGTTGTAAGCAAATACAACAACAACAACAACAACGACCCAGTTAAATCTCACAAGTGGGGTCTGAGGAAGGGAGACCTTACCTCTAGAGAGGCTGTTTCCGATAGACCCTCGGCTCAAGAAGACCGAAAAAAGAGAATATATCAACCATCAACAAAAAACCATAGAAATAATAACATCACAAGAACCAGTAAATAGATAGAAAGCAGAAATAATAACCATAGATAAGGCCCGACACTATGAAAATGTAAGAGTAGCGTAAACACAACACGGACCACTAGCAGTCTAAGACTAAATCCTATCAGCCTAGCCTCACACTGGTACACTAAATATGCTCAACTACCTCGTAAACTACAACCTTAATGCTCGACCTCCACAGCTTCCTATCGAGTGCCATGTTTTCGGAGATCGGAGATTTGAAGCCTTGCCATATCCCCGCCTGATCACTTTTCCCCAATAATTCTTAGACCGCCCTCTACCTCTCCTCGTACCCACCAACGCCAACCGCTCGCACCTCCTTACCGGGACATCTAAGCTTAGAAACCATATATATTTGTGCGGGCAAAACAAACCATATTTTTTCTAAATATAGATATTTGTTATTGTTTTGGCAAATTTAAAAGGAAAGCGCGCCAAGGAAAGTGTGCCACATAAAATGTGAAAGAGGGAGTATCATGTTATTGAAGTACCATTTATGGTGTTAGTATACTGACCACAGTTTGCTTAAATTACTTTGGTAAAAGATGTTTATGTTGTAAAAGAAATCAGAATGGTTAAACTGTGTTTATTGCGATGCGTTTATTCGAGTAGATTGCGAGAAGCAGCTTTGTTGAATACAAAGGTTGTATTTGAGAACAGGACATGTTTTTTTTATAAAATTCTATTATATTTTTAAGGCGAGGAAGTTATGCATTATTATATTGGATATGACTTTTGAGCTGGAAGGAAAAGAAGGGTTTTTTCAGAAGCTATAAATTCAAATGGTGACCTTGATGAGGTCTTGGGGTCTCATTATTCTTTATGTGGTCAAATATCATCTTTGTCTGCGTAATTCAAGGAAGAACACTGCCTTATGTGACTCTTACACTAAGGTTTCAAATTATTTGGTCCTAGATCTTCGAGATGGAGAGCTCATGCACGGGGAGAATTTTAATCTTTTTGCTGCCATGTCTGCATTAGAGGTAATTTTGCATTTATAGTTTTCCGTGTCTTTCCTTGAATTCTCTGAATATCACATTTATACTTTTGTATCTTTCCTTGAATTCTCTGACTATCTTGAGGATGACACCAACCATTTCTTTTTTCTTTTTCTTGATACTTTCGTGAAACGATATAGACTTCTTGGGTATTCTCTGGTAGAATCTGCTTGATATGTTTTTATTTTTTGTCATATATTGCTGAATATTTTTATTCTTCATGATGACACACTCTATCTTTGTGTTGCACTTACATGTTTCATAAAATTGAACTAGATAATGGACCCAAAGATGGATTCTGGCATGGTTCGTACATACTATTCAGTAGATGAAGCTATTGAATATGGTGCTGCTCCTATTCCTTTGAGTTTTGACAAAACAGTTGATGTTCAACGTACCATTGATATTATGGATCATCTTCTTGCTTGTGAGGTACTCCTAGCTTCTTACACTAAGCGGTTAGCAGTCGAACAAGAAGTTTGTTTTGGCTGATATGTTTGGAATGCAGGCAACATGGCATAAGGGTTGTTCACTGGCTCAAACTGTTTTTTCTTGCTTATACCTTTTGAGGCCTGATATAACGTCTTCCCATGCACTACTACATTCATATTGCAACGTCATTCGCGCAACCTGCAATGCGGTTGTTTCCACAGTCTCAGATACACGTACAAATGAGGTAAGCACCATGCAACTCTTTCATGTTTAGTACCATTTAATGTCCTCATGGAACATATTTAAGAAGGTGATGAATGTGATCTATTTCTTTTAGATAAGTGATGAATATGATGTTTCTGGAAATAGATTACTTACAAGTCTTTGCCCTTTTGTAATTGCAAACTTATGATAGTGAATTTTCTCCGTGTCTACATGCACCTAGGGGGGGATGACTGCAATCTCCATCTCCAAACCATAGAATTGAAACATGTATTCTTCACTTTCATCCTAAAATAGTGATGACAGTAAAGAAAGTTGAGTAGCTTTGATGTGAACCATTTCTGAGGTTCCTTCTTCCACTTATGCTTTGCAGCATGTTTCTGCACCATTGCTCATTGTAACGCCGTTATCAAATAACATTCCATTTTTGTTTTCTGTTGTATTCCAGTATGATATACGTGCAATTGGTTTTGAAGTCAATACCTTTTTGTTATTCACTGGTATATCATTTAAGATGCTTATTGGCCATTATAGAACTATGGAACACTCAATGTGGTAGAATGTACTAAAGGTATCCTTGTCATCTTATTGTGTGAGTTTGTAAGTTATTAACTATCAAACATTTGGTGGCTGCTTCACAGAAAGGGCATAGATTCAGTGGAGATACACCTAATTTTTATATGTTGTACTTGGTGGGTGTGCAATGATGGAACGCCCAAGATCGACATTTATCCTTTTCCTTTATATTTGGGGGATTTGGAAAGGCGATGGTGGTGGATAGGTTGCCATTTGGTTAAGATAATAGGATTACACCACCCATTTGAAGAATTCACCACACAATATGGATTATGAAAGCCTTACTTATAAAAGAATATGGATTATGAAAGGCCTTTTCTTTTATATCATTATCCAGGTGAGTATGAGGACATTTTGTCACTTCAATAAAATTTTTGCTTCTCATCCTCCCTATTCCTGTGCTAGTGGAGGTAGCAGGTACCCGGGGGAATAGCAAGGTGCGTGCAAGCTGGCCGCACACCACCATCATACCCTCCAAAAAAAGATATAAAATGTGTTCCATTACTCCAAGGGATAGGAAGGCTTTGTCTCCCTCTCTTTTGTGTAGTATCATGAAATGTGTCTATTTCTTAATACCATTTACTGATCTGCAATTATGTGGTAGTTGCTCGTCTAGCTAACTCCGTCGTAGGTTTAATGACATCTGGTCTTCATTCTAATACCCCTTTTCTTTGAATAGATTCTTATTTTCTACTAAAATGCTCAGTCATTTACATTCTTCAAATAATTTGTGCTCGGATTTTTGTTGTTGATTATCATTGTTTCTTATTGTCTTTTTGTCAGGAAGAAGATCTCTTCACTATGACGCATGGCCTTCCTCTAAAGGTTGATGGAGATGACAAATGTTTAACAATGCTACATGCAGTTGAAGAAACAATTGCTCGTCAACTACGAGCTTGTAAAGCTACATTGTCTAAGAAGAGAGTTACAGAAGGTAGTCATTGAGCATGGTGAGATTGAACATTTTCTTATGCAACCTTAAGCATAAAATACTTTAAATGTCAGAACTCTGTTTCCTGTTGCTGATAAGTTCTGTACTAGATAGCCCATAACGGTCTGTGCTATGTACTTTTCCGCTGGTGTGATGCTAAGGAAAGAATGATTTTACTTTTTACCTTATCAAAGAAAATGGAAGAATTATTTACATCATGCTTGGAAAACCCAAACTTTAGTTCCAATTTTACAGTTGACTTCAGGAAAATAGAAATACATCCAAAGTATTTCACCATTCCTTTTTTACTTTGAGAAAAAGGAACTATTTTGGTTCTTTTGTTTATTGATACTTTTTTCTTTTTACTAAAAAATAAGTTTGGTCCTCCAAAATCCGGTGTTCTTTTATTCTAATGAACAAAATCATTTTCTATTAAGGAAAACAAACTTTCTATTTTCTGAAAATTGTAGTTACAACAGCATGACGTGATCAGAAAGTATCCTTCTCATGGAGAAAACTGCAGGAACCTCAGTCAACTTTAACAATGCTAAATCATCGACAACCCTATATTCTTATGGGTTGCTTTTTGTGCAGATATAGAACCATTACAAAATAACCCTGATTTGGAGGAAGGATTCTGCAAAGCTTTGTTATGCCGATTACGTTTTCGTAAGGTCTTACTCTGTGTTGTCATTTCAATAGAATTCTGTCATAGGTCAAACTGTCTTTTTTTCTTCATCATATGGAGAAAGTGTTATCGAGTAAAATTGTGTTTGACTGCTCCGACTTCTAACTGTAAGAGCTTTTGCTGGTATATCCCACCACTGATTAGAGCAAAAGGAGTGAGGCATAGTAATTCTACATTATTGCATTTATTCATATTGTAAAAAAAATAATGCATTTATCAGGCCATAATATTTTTTGACTTCGGGTTTCCAGCACATGTACCATGTTGTGACAAATATGAAGAGACCACAAGGCAGAGGCTTGGAATTGGCAAAGAAACATATTGCTTGTTGCTTTCAAGAGTTGGATTCCATGAGTGAATCAGTAGAATTCTTGAGGTCTACCGTTGCACGAGGAACACTGGAAGATGGAACAGAAAATGAAACAACTGCTTCAGGTTGTCAACCTGTCGGGTTTGATTCTACTTTAAACAGTAGATTGTCAGCTCCAACTCCACCTCGTGCTATCGAGACAATTAGCTGGAAGAAGGTAAGGCTTGAAAGAGCATAGAAGCATTTTGCTCTGATCTAAGTTTTACAATAAATAAATCATCTTTGCAATTCATCTACAGGCAGTTGAATATTTCCAAAAGCTTCTTCAAGAGCTAGAGATCATATGTTCCTACAATCTGGATCCAGTCTTTGAAGGTGTTTTACGATTTGTGGTCGAGTTTCAAAAGTTTCAACCGGAATTGGTTGCGAGAGCTCATCTCCAGGTAAGTTTCTAGCACATGTAAATTCTAATGGATTCTTAGAGTTAATTGAGGAGCATTCTTAAATTTAAGCCTAGCTGTTAAGCCATGAAATTGGAACTGTAAATGACTGAAGGTTTATATTTTTCTGCTCCTAATGTCATTGTGCACCGCAACGATTTTGCTAACATATGCACATAATAACTTCCGTTTTCATGTTAATGCATCTTGGTATGTGTGGCAACGGCATGAGTGGAAATTTGCATATCAACAAGGACTTTTATTAGGCTAATATATGCTTATCTTTTCTCTAAATTTTTTTGGGAAACTCTGATGTCCAATTTTAATAAAAGTTTTTGCATAGTATTTAATGATTACGAGAACTTTATTTTTTGCTAATAAGGTAAAACAATTTAATCGACGATGGGAAGAAAAACTCCCGTGTACAAGTGATTCACCAAAAAGTAGAGAATTTACGAAGAAATATGATTCTCTGCGAAAGACGCCCAATTTTCTTGTACAAATTGGAATGTCATGGATGCACCAAAAAGAAATGAGGGACAAGAGGCTATTCCTTAAATATTGTACAGGATTATTTTTTTACCTTTTAAAAACTTTTATATTTCTGTCTTTCTTTACATAAAACCAAAATGAGTGCTAGTCGAGCTACTTCCTACGCCCTTTGTCTTCTAAAGCCCAGCTGAATAGTGCCTCCTTCATTGGCGTGGCATCAACTTGTAGCCTGAACCATCTAAAAATCTCTCACCACAATTGAGATACTATCTGAAAATGTGAAAGAAGATGGTCCACATCTTCATCCAAACTCCAGCGCATAAAACACTAGCCGGTATATGTAATCATCGTCTTCCTCAAGTTTTCAGCTGTTAAAATCTCTCCCCTTGCTGCCAAAAAAGTGAAGAAACGCCAACAAGGTGGAGAAACACACATTTCTTGGAGTCTTCAGAATCTAAATCAGTTGATGTCCAAACGTTGATTCCTCTCTGGTTAATAGTTTACTATAATAGGAATTTATTGAAAACAATCCACTACTCCCCACCTCCTACCTCTCTGAATCCTGGTTGTCATGCGGAATTAAGAAATTTCTCAACCTCCCAATCATGAAGGTTCTTTTTAAACCTTATCTCCTAATGAAACTCCCGTTCATGTAACCCCTGAACCTGTTGGATTGTCATCCTCCTTTTTGCTTGAAATACTATATATATTAGGAAATGTGAATCTCAAAGCATTATCCCCCCACCACTAGTACTTGTCGCAAACAATAGGTATGAGACTCTCACGTGGTGTTGCCCCCCAACCACTGCAGTGAAGTCCCTCAACTAACCGCCTGCCACAGCTGACACTTCCATAACCAAAGATAAACATCATAACTGATGTGGG